>VYZU01057020.1:37776-79174 GCA_013401355.1 Ceyx cyanopectus | reverse complement strand
CCCCTCCCCTGGGCCAGCCCCTCCAGGAAGCTTATTATTCTGCTTTCCCCTGGAACTGACCCATGGAACAGCCCGTGGGCTGCAGCACACATGTTCCTACCTGTGAGCAGCATGTAAATGAGTTGGTGATGCTCCTGCTGAGTCTCATCTTCCCTGTCCATCCATCATCATGAGCTGGGCTTTTCCATCCTCTTCCCTGTCAATCATCATGAGCTGGGATTTTCCATCATCTTCCCCATCCATCATCACGAGCTGGGCTTTTCCTATGTGCAAATTAGGGCCAAGTGATCAGCAAGAGCTCGGTGAGCCTGAGATGAAGGAAGGAGAAGCAGAAACAGCCAATGTGCTGCAAAACCCTTGTGCGTGGATCAGTGTGGCCAGTCCCAGAGCAGCCCTGGCTGGTGAGGTTTGGTACTCAGCCACGGCCTCCACTCCTGCATCCTCCAACACCCAAACACCCAGCAAAGCACTGGGAAGGGAATTGTTTTGGCATGGTATTTTGGACATGGCCACGGAGGGAGATTTGGGGCATCACCAGCTGGGCACAGGGGGAATCCAGCACCAGTGAAGTGCCTCATGATGCTGCCACGTGTCCTCCTATCCAGAGCCTCTGAAGCCAGTGGCTGTGGGTGCAAGGGCAAAAGCCAAGCAGCACTCAGAACTGTCAGCTTTGCATCTGGCTTCTGCTCTGAAGGAACTAATTAGCAGGACTAATCACAGCAGAGCAGCAGCAGGCCTGGGAGCCGGGCGGGTTTTAGCAGCGGCCGCCGTCACCTGGAGCAGTGACAGCAAAAAGCAGATGAATGCCAAAAATAAAGGGAAAAAAAACTCTGTAAAAGGTGAGAGAGAGGCTGCAGGCAGAGCTTGGGGAGTTTCCCTCCACAACAGCCACTGGGCTGATTGTTCTTTGGAGGGATTAAATAATTTAGTGGTGGCCTGGCAGGGAAGCAGTGCTGTCATTTGCTAACCCTTTCCCATTGCAGAGCGGTGATAAACTGGCCCAGGTACTGGTGTGGGGAGAGGGCCAAAGCACAAAGAGCAAGGTGAGGCAGATGAGCCATTCCACTGAGGGATTGCTGGCTGTCCCCATCACTGTGACCCCCAAAACAGAGCAGGCCCAGTCCTGACCCCCAAGTACCTGTTGTCTCATTTGCTCCTCAGCAGGGTGGCAGCTCCTCCTGCACTGACCCTGCTGCGTGGTCACAAAGCTCCTCCCAGTCTGGGTGTCATCTGGGAGCTGAAAAATCCTTACCAACTGAAATGAAAGCACTTAAAGCATTGCTAGGAGCTTGTAGGAGGGGCTCAGTCTCCCCCTGTATCCTGCTGACAGCCACACCAGGAGGTGGGCACAGTCCCCATGTGCCACCTCACGTGGGCACAACGTCAGGTGCCAGCAGCAGGACACTGTGTGGGGACACGGAGCCTTTTGAGGACAGGCAGGGAGCAGCAGCCTCTCTGACTCATCAGGTTTGCACAGAAGACTTGCAGATGGGTGTTAAAGGCATTTAAGTTTTAATTTTTCTTGGTGGTGTCTGACAGTTTGTTTTTTAATTAAAGCTGTGCTGGAGTGGGATGAGCTGGAGCTGCTGCTGCTGCTTCGATGGCTGCTCTGCCCTGGCAGGTGCTCGTGGCTCTGCTTCACACATTGGGTTTGGGAGAAGGAGCAGGATGGTCCCTGGGGGGACAGCCCCTTCCCATGGGTTTTAACAGAAGCACTCAGAGTGGCATCTCTACCAAATCCCTTTTCTAAGAAAAAAAAAAAAGAAGTGAAGAAAGAAGAAACTCCCCTGGGCTCCCTCACCCCCAAGATACCAGATACAAGTCCCATCTTCTACACTTACAAATGACCTGCTGTGTCCATGGACCAGCCTCTTCTGTCACTTCTGTGGGGAAACAGGATGGAAAAGCAGCCCAGGGCACAGCAGCAGCTGCAGTCACAAGTGAACTTGTGTCAGCAGTGGGTTGTCTGGCTGCCCTAAGCTCTGCTCCTGGCTGTGTGGGTGCCAGCTGAGCTGAGCAGGTACCACAGGAGAGGCTGCTCTGCATCCCATGCCCTGGGAATGGCTGAGCCCAAGCTGGTGGAGACCTCACCACTCCAGCCCAAACCAGGACAAGAATAAATTACCTCAAGTTACCCCAGGGGAGGTTTAGGTTAGAGCTGAGGAACAATTTCTTCCCCTCCAGGGTTGTCCAGGGCTGTCTCAGGCTGCCCAGGGCAGGGATGGAGTCCCTGTGACCCCTGGAGGGGTTTCCAAGCTCCCTGTGGAGCTGTGGTGCTGAGGGCCATGGGTCAGTGTTGCCCTGGCAGTGCTAGGGGATGGTTGGACTCTGTGATCTTAAAGGTCTCTTCCAGCCTAAATGATTCTGTGATTCTACTGGAGAAACTCAACTCCTGATGCAGAGGCTGCTGGTTGAATCCATCCAGAGACAACTTGACCCTTTTGTGGGAAAAAGAACCCCAAAATCTCCTGGATGGACTGGCACATTGTGGTGGGGATGGGTGAACTGGTCCCTACTTGTGCTGCTTTTCACAAGAGCCCTGCTCTCAGCCAGCCACTAAAGCCAGGCTTAATTATGTTAGCAAATGGCTCCCAGGAAATAATTGCCTCTTTTGTGGAAGTGACCTCATTAGGCACTGTTAAATTGGGCAACAACAGAGACATCTGGGATCTCTGACATCACTGCACCAGCAAGGGTTGGGGAGTGACCACGTCCATGCCATCAGTCCCAGGGTTCAGCTGTGAGGTATTTTTCTGTCCCTACACACGTGGCCACACCTGCACCAGAAAGACCCCAGAGTGCCCAGCACTGTCATGGGATGCTCTGTGCCAGGGAAACTGGGACCAGTTCCTGGCCCAGGAGACTGTGAGTGGTGCAGGGACCTGTGACACAGTGGAAGTTAACAAAAGGGAGGTGGAAAAACCCAGAAGAAATCCTTCAGGAGTCAGTGCTGCCCAGGCTGGAAGTACATCTTAATCAATAACCAGGCAGCACAGCATAAACAGAGATAATCAATTACCTCTTGCTGCATTATTTATTACTCTAATGATTTGTCATTTTCTATAATGGCTCATCAGTTTCTATTTGCTCCCTTCTGTGGCTCTTCATCTTTGGTGCTGAGTGAACTTCCAGCCCTGGGCAAACATCTCCCAGGGGAAAATTAGTCCTTCAAAGATGCCTGGAAAGCTTTTCAGTGCCCAGCAGGTCATCCTGTTTCTGCCCCAAGGTGAATGAGCAGCCTCCTTTTTTTTCACATAATCTAGAATGGTGGGAGTTGGAGGGACCTCTGGAGATCAGAGTCCAACTCCCCTGCCCCAGCAGGGCACCCAGGGCAGCCCACACAGGGACAGATCCAGGTGAGGCTGGAAAGTCTCCAGAGCAGGAGACTCCACAGCCTCTCTGGGCAGCATGTTCCAGCTCTGTCACCCTCACAGGGAAGAAGTTTTTCCTCATGTTGAGGTGGAACTCCCTGTGTTTCACCTGCTGCCATCACCTCTCATCCTATGCCAGGGCACCACTGAGCAGAGCCTGGCCCCTTCTGCTTGACACCCACCCTGCAGAGACGTCCCCATTGCTCAGCTCCCCTCTCAGGCTGCTCTTCTCCAGGCTGCCCAGGGAAGCTGGGGATGCTCCATCCCTGGAAGGCTCCCAGGCCAGGCTGGATGGGGCTCTGAGCAGCCTGCTCTAGTGGGAGCGTCCTTGCCCATGGCAGGGGTTTGGAACTGGCTGAGCTTTAAGATCCCTTCCAATGCAAACCAGGCTATGATCCTGTGAAAAAATAACTCCACCCAAAGCGTTATTTCTTCCCGGGCAGGACTCGGGAAGCAAGGTGGCTCCGGCAGCTCTACGAGCCCCAGTTCAGCCAGCAAGCAGAGGCAGCAGCCTGGCAAGAGGCACCTCAGCAGTGCTGCGATTGCCATCTAGAGGCTTCGAGTGGCCTCAGTGCCACCCACCCAGCCAGGGTGACAGGGGAGGGTGGCAAAGGGCAAAGATGGTCTGAAAATGATGGGGTTGCAACTCCCCAAAATGCATCGGAATATTTGCATCACTTGTAAAGAACTTTTTGGGACTCTGTAGCAGAAACCCACACCCAGGATCTTGCCTGCTGTGCTCAGGTTTTGATGTGCTCCAGGAGACAAGGGTGTGGGGTTGTTTTAATTTTCTTAAAGCTAATTGCATTTAGGTTTCCCTGCTTCTTGATCTTCCAATAGTGCCCCCCCGGGCTGCTCTCCTGGGGCAGCATCACCCTGCACACCTTCTTCAGAGCCATATTTTACAGCCACATGTAACTCAACAGAAGCACAAATTAACTTAATAAAGGTCTGGGCAAGGTTTGTTGCCTTGTCCCCACCTCCAGCCCCCCAGGCTGCTTCTTCTCATCGATCTGTTTATTACCTGTGCAGAGAGCACTGTCCATCAGCAGCACCAGAACCCAGCCTGCAGCATGGAGTGGACACTGATGGCACTATTTAGGTGATGAATGAGATGTGCCTCTCATTCAGCACGTTTAGAAAGCATGAAATACTCATTTTTCCTCAAAGCACCAATGTCCAGTAAAGGCAACAGCAGTTCCTTGATGCTTCTTGCTGTAGGTGGTTAGGAGCTGGGCTGAGCTGCAGGTAGAAGTGCCCTTGAAAGCCCAAATGCTGCTGTTAAACTTTGGTGGTGTGCTTGGATCTCTTGTAGCATCAATGCTGCTGCCTAAAAGGTCTCCAGGGAGACCTGGTGGCTTTTCAGGGCTTCGAGGGGCCTGTTAGAAAGAAGAACACCTAAGTATGAGATAAATAATAACAAGAGGGGATCCAAGCAGGGATCCCATCCTCCCCTCCTGCCCAGGCTGGCTCAAAAACCCCAACTCTGGGACCTGCAGCCCAACTGGAACAAAAAACACCTTTCCAGGGAAATCTCTGCTCCTGGAGGGGTCCTGCCTTGGAAGCTTGAGGAATTATACAAGAGGAACTTAAACTCCCCAGCAAAGTTTGGGGCTGGGCTTAAAGACCCCTGTAATAAATTATTTCAGCAGAGCTCTGCACCTCAAAGATAAACATTGGTTTGTTCCCTCAACGGCCTCTATTCAAAAGGGAAAAGAAGAAGATGGGAGGACAAATGAATTCCTGCAAGCTGCTCAGATGCTTTGCTGGAGGTTTATTTAGTTTCAACTCCACTGGCCTGTTTCAAACAAAGCCCAGCAGTGGCCACACTGAGATGTTGGAAACCTGAGCAGAGTCCTTGGAATCCTCAGCCTGGACAAGATCCATGGCTACTGCTGCACCTACCTCAGCTTTTAACCCTGTGCAGGCGAGTTGTTTGTGATGCAGACTTGGAAGAAGGAAGATCTGCCTAGAGAGAAGAGCTGGAAGACTTAATTAGCTGCCTGCTGGCACTTACCAATTACTGCTGGATGGTATGACCCAATTAGGGTCCTATTAACTTTAGTTCTCTGGAAATTCAGTGATTAATAATACTAATAATTTTACTGACCTCAAAGTAATTGCAGCACATTAACGGAGAAAACAGTTTCTAATTGTGCAATTCCCAATCCTTCAGTTTTCCCTTTTCCTGAGCCTCTGGTGCCCTCTGAGCTGTCCCACCCTGGGGCTTGCCTGGCTCAGGAGGAGGGATGTTGGAGGGGCAGAGGGATGTTGGCTGTTCCTCTCCCCCTGCAAGAAGTGACTTTCCTGGAATGCTTCAGCATTTAAAACCCCAAAGCCTGTGCAAACCCAGCTCTGTAGGTGACTTCTGATGGGAAAGTCTTTGTTTCACTGCCTGATTAACTCCCCTGGCAGCCTCCCCAGGCTTCTGGATGTTGCTACAGGTTGGAAAGCAGCAGAGATGCTCCAACAGCAGCCTAGGTGAGTCCTGTTAACACTGAAACCTAATGAGGGGAAAAAAGGCTGTGTGCTGCTCAGTGCCTTGCTCCGGGTACTGCAGCTCAGTGAGGATGAAGGGCAGGGGGAAAAGCCCTGACCCCTCCTCTTGTGCTTCAGCCCAGCAGTGAGGGAAAAGCACCCCAAATCCCCCCAGACTCCTGCAATAAAGAACAGATATGCTGCAGAGGGAAGAGTTTCTTGCTCATTAGTTTTTCATTCTAAAAATGCAGCAACAGAAAACAAAGAAAAATCATAAAATCCCAAACCTGACCATTTATGTTTCAAAACTGACTAGGGATGAAAAGCAAATTTCATCTTGTACAATGAGGGCATCAAAATGAACAGCTTCCCTATATTGTGTGCAGTTACACATATGTGTCTGTAAATATCTGTATGAAGGCATTATATTTAAAAGGTTAGAACTCCTCTTGGCAAGGGATCAAGGAAAACTTTCCTCTGGAGTTTACCTCCAAAACATAAAGTGCAGATTCTCTCATTCTAACCTGTCACTAAATGTAAATAGCACTTTAAAGGCACCTTTATGAGGCCAACCTTTGGCTGCTGCTTTGTTTTTTCTTACAAAATCCAGAAAAATATTCCTGGATAGAGAAAATACTCTGATTTAGTTTGTATTGAGGAGCAGAGAGTTGTCTGTAGAAAGGAGGTCTGGTGTTACAATGGAGATTTGTATTTATTATATGTATTAATATATGTATTTAAGGCAATGCTTTACAGTAAATAAACTAATGTAATGTTTAATAAACAAATACACAATGTGCTGTAGTCACAATGTGCCCTGGGAGCTTCTAACTCCCTGTGAGCAGTGGGACTGCTGAGGAAACAACTGACTGCTCCCTAAGTTGCACTTGGGGAGGGTTTGGAACAAAGAAGCTTTTTTAATTTAAAGGCCAATTGAGAAGGAGAGAGAAAAAAAATCCCAAACTAACAAAAAAAAAAACAACACAAGAAAAACAAACTGACCAGAAACCACAACAAAAAGCCCCCACAGCAAAACAACCAACCTTTTCATCTTTTTCTCCTCTTTTAAGCCCCAAATCTTGGGAGATGGGATTGATGGAGGTGTGTTTACCACCCATGTGTCCAACAGATGATCCAGCAGCACAGGGGGGGGTTGGTGCTGCAGCCAGGGAGGGCACCCTGTGGGAAATGGTTGGGTCCAAGTGGGTTGGGCACCACACTTCAGGAAAGGGCCATGAAAAGCCAAGTCCCCGTGGAGCTGTGTCCAGATCTCCTCAGGCTGATCCCTCAGCCTCGTGCACCAGGGGTGTCCTGAGCTGTCCAAACACTCATCTCACACCCGTTTGCAGATGGGTCACAGTTGTGTTGTGGAATCCTTCAAGAAGCTGACTATTAGCAAGCTTCTGGAGCTGGTCTGTTGGGGTTTTTTTAATGTCTGGCTGGGGTTTTATTTGGTTTTCTTGGTTCTACTCTGGCATGCCAGGGAGATTTAGAGGAACAACATGAAAAGCCCTGGAAGAGCAGGGGATGTATGTGCTGCACTGACCACTGGCCCCTGCACCTGTCCAGCTGGGATTTATTACAGCCCTGGCAAGCAGGCAATTCAAAAGCAAATTCAAAAGTAACAGGGTAAACACACCAGGGCTGACCACCTTCAACCAGTTACCCAGGAACCCTCCCTCCTTCCCTTTGCCAGGATGCCAGAGGTGACAAAACACTGGAAACACAGGAAGGAAAAGCACAGTGGTGTGTTGGGAGAGTGGGGTAGGAAATACTCACTTGGCAGCCAGTTACTCATGTGTCCTGTACCCTTGGGCATCTGAAGGGCCCAGGGATTGCAGGAGAGGTGCTCCTGTGGGGATGAGAAAGGCAGGAGGCTGTGCAGGGCTGGCTGCAGTTGCAGGATGGCCAGGGGAACAAAGGCAAAGGGATTCTTAAAGCAAGAGGCTGGAGTGACAATTGCATTGTCCATTTCATCCTGTGAGATCTCCAGTTTGGAGTTGAAAAAGACACAGAAGCAGCAGCGAGGAGCAGACAAAGCAAAGATGAGTTTTGTTGTCTAATCAATAATTTCATCCTAAGAAAGTTTACTGCAAACCTAGCAAATCAGTGGAAGACCCAAATCAAAACACAGGATCCATTCTTTACAAACAGCATTAAATATTTTTTTCTAGCTGACTACAAATATGACACCAGACAGCTACAAGCTCTCTTGGTGCAGATTTACACTCAGTCTTTTGTTTCCTATCCTGGAATTAAAGCTGCCATAATCTTCAAAGACTTCAGGGTTGTCTCACCAGCTGAATTACAGAAGAGCACAGTTACCAATTATGATATAAACTCAGTGGTTTAAATAAAGAATTAAAATACAGCCCGTGATTCACTCCAGTATAGGTTTGTATAGGAAAGATCAGTCTCTTGGCCCATTTTTCAGGTTGTGAAATGGCAGCATTTTGATTTATGCTTTGATATTTTGGATCCGGAAGAGCAGCAGCTAATAGATCACTCCTGTCTCACCTTCCAGACCAGAACCCTGCTGAAAAGAAAACTGGGTTGAAACCATTTGCCCCCCAGAGCTCCTCCTCTACACCTGACAGAGACCTAAATGACAGGACCAGAGTCCTGAGGCTCTCTTGGTGATGTCAAAGCAAAAAAAGCACCTCTTTCCCAGCTCTCCCCAGGGACAAGGTTTGCTTCTGACAGCTCCCTGGTTATTTCAGCAAACCAGTTGGGTCTCACTGCTTCTGAAAGCCCAAGAGGTGATGGTGGTGCAAGTCAGACTCTCAAACCAACTTAGAAGGAGGTCTTTTTGAAAAGAAATGTATTTTCTTCATAAATACAGTACAATTACATTTTACAATGTCTTTTTACTTTCTAGACATAAAAATGCTAGCTTTTAGAAAAGAGTTCCTATACAAATACATGAAAAGAGACCACCCCTCCCTCTCCCTTATCCCCCCCCCTCCCCAGCCCCTGGCACAGAGCAAACCCCTGGCACAGTGAATCCCAGGATAACCCGTGCCAGCCTCCTAGGGAGGGAAGAGACAAATGACCCCCGAGTTTCTGTCATCCCCCACTTTGGAATGAGAAGTGGGTGGTCTGGCCAGGCTTGTCAGGATTCACCACATGGGTGTCAGGGGCTCCTGGAGCAGGAGGTGTCCTTGGAAATGGTTCTGGCCTAGAACTCTGCAGGTCCTCTCCCTCAGGCAGACCCCTGCTCTACAGTCACCAACAGAAAGGATTTCAGCCTCCTGACAGTACCTCCTGAGGAGCAACTCCCAGAGCATCAGGGTTTGCAGGCCACAGACAGAAAATTGCTGCTCCAGACCCCATGGGAGTTGCCAGGTAGGAGCTGTTTGAAGCTCCCCCTGACATCAGGCCAGACGGGAACCAAAGCCTTGAGATGTCCAGGCAGTGCCCCGAGCCATCCAATCCCAAAGGAACTGCCCAAGGGAAGGACTTGTGAGTTTGGCCATTCTGTAAAGCAGTGAAAGGAAAAGAGGAAAACAAAAAAAAAAAGAACTAAATTGGATTTTCTTGGTTTTGCTCTACAAAGAAGAATATGTGGCTTTCTTCATAAAAGCTACAATTCTGCTTCTAATATCCGAGTTTAAGTAAAACTCTTAGTCTAAAATTTTGGTTTGCAAAGAAGGTCATTGCAATCATTGTGTTAAAAAACAAACAAATCACTTCCTACCAGAAATAAGCTCTACGGAAGGAAAAGGAACTAGGTGTGCAGTTTGTCTCCTTTAAAGCAGTTTCTGTTTAAAAACAACATAAAAACCTGTACAGAGAGGGTGAAGACTGTAGTACACACCTTCCCCAGAGCAAGCAGCTCTTTTACATTCACATCAGGGTGGCTCTGAGGAAGCTCAAGGGAGAGAAGAAATTCCTGATGGCACCAAGTTTGTCAGCACAGGAAAACCACCTCAAACTTCCCTGTCAACAGTTTTAGGGGGTTTGCTTTAGGAAGAAAATAAGAAGTACAAAACAGGGCAAAGCACCTGACCTGGGAGATGTGAAACTGCACCATCTCCTCCCAAAGTCACTTCCATGGGCATGGAACTGCTAAGGCTCCTGCAGTCTGGATGGTATGGACTGGCTGGCATTTTTGGAGGAGCTGTCCATAAGCTGTATTTTATTCACAGAAAGCTATTATGGCTTTTTTTTTCTTGGTAAAAAAATGAATTACAGCAGCATTTGGTTTGAAAACAATGAGCTGCAAGGAGGATAAACCAATTATTTTTACCTAGCCCAGCTGAACAGCCAATATCGACTGGGGAAAATCAGTTTATGACAACAGATTTTATCAGAAAAGGATAAATTTTCCTGGGTAATTTAAAATTAAGGTGAAACAAGCAAGTTGGGACTGTTTATCTAGAGCCCTACAGTTGCAAAGCTTCTTGCCTACTGCTGAGAAACACTTGTAAAGATGGAATTGTCACTTCTCCTGACTTTAAGACAACTGAAAAGCTCTCAAACATCTCTCACACAGACAGTTAGGATACACTTTGGGTAGTTCTACCACACTGTTCAGAAAGATGCTGTCCCTTGTGGCAGGGACAGTCCAAAGCCTTAAAGTGCAGCTCTGAAGTAGTGGTGATGGAAAGGAGTTTGTGCTGCCTCTTAGAGCAGTCACAGGTAAAACCAGCCAATTACACTTAGTTCACATCTTGCCATATATTTAGGTTTAGTTCACACCTTACCAGATGCATTTTGTCATCTCTAGCTTCTGTGGGTCTAGGAATACAGCCTGAAGAATATTAACAAGCAGTAAATCTGCCAGAAATGATGGGAAGTGTTTTCCTTGGGTTTTTTTGGAAGTGATTCTCACTAAAAGACAAAGAGAATCCAACTCCCAGCTGATCTTTAGGCACCTTCTCTCACCTCCCAACCCTCCACTGGGAATTTCAGGTTGGATTCTGTTGATTTGGTAAGGCCATTCCAATTGGACACTTGACCAGGAGCTAAGTAGGAACCAAAAACATTCACTAAACTGTTTGATGGTTCATTGAATTCCTTATTTCTGGGGTGAATGGATCTGAAATTCAAATAAGGCTACTCTAAAGCTGCACAGAAATCTGAGACTAGCCAGGCTCCCAACGTGTGACCACTGGCTAATAACATTCAAGTAAAAAAACCCAAAACCCCATAGTTTTTAACAGTAATTAATATTGAAGTGTTTTAATAAAATGCAAAGACAGTAACAACAACAAAAAAAACCTGTTTACTTCTATTGGTCTTAATACCTTCTGTGCTAGCTCCCAAAAGTCTGAAAGTGAACCTGATGACTTCAATGGGTAATTTTCTGGGGTCTTCTTTAAGCTGCTGTCTGAAGTTAGATGAAAGGGAAAAAAAACCTTGTATTTTTGAAGAAGAGAATTTGTCATCTGAAATTTTCCACAGAGCTTCTCTTTCCAGCTCTACTCTGAGGCTTTGCTTTATGGAAAAGCATCCTGTACCTCCAAGAAGGTACAAAGTAGAAGGGCATCTGAAATACAGAAAAATCTACTATGGAGAAAGCTCTCCACAGATGCAGTAGGTGAAGCTGCTACCCCTGAAAAACAACTTGCCCCTTGAATTACTTTGAGTTTGGAGTAGTTCCTCTAAAGCCAATTACAATGGCAGAAATCTGAGTGAGGCTGTAAACTCTTAATTTAGGTAAAACACAAATGCAATATATTACTTACTATCCATTGTATAAATTATTGGAAAAGTACTTAGGTATAAAACTGTGGCAAATCTTTCAATGACACTAAAAAAGAAGAGATGAGACATTAATCACCGGAGTCTTTTTAAAAAAAAAAGAAATAACACAACTGTGGAAGTGAAAAAAAAGAAAAGGAAAATGTTACCACACTGAAAATGCAACTCCTTCCAGCCTGTGAATGTGAAATACCTACTCTGAGTTCTCACACTGAGTGTGAAATGTTGATTTTTCCCTTGATCACAGCTCAAGCTCAGAGAGGTTTCTCAGAACACCCTGTGTTCTAAAATCCTTAAGTGATGGTCACAACTAAGTCCCTGGTTCTGGTCACCAGAAGGCCACCAGGCTCACCTTGCTGCACTGATGCTACACATGAAGCTGAGAGCTGTGAGAGCAGCTACTTCTCTTTAAGACACTTGAAAAAATACTGACATGAAAGATGTAGTGCACCTAAGTTCTTGGGTTTTCTCCAGATGTTACCAGACCCACTATTTAGCAAACAAAGGGGAAAACTTTCAAAGAACAACTGTTATGGGTTTTTTATAATTTAGAACAAATTATAAATTAACCTGACCATACTTTTGAGACATAATATACAAGAGCAAACAGCTGAGTGTTCTTTTATTACTCAGGTACTACATTTTTTTTCTTTCTTCTTTTTTTTTTCCCCAATAAAAATGTCTTTTGAAAGTTTCTTGCTACTGTATCCCAGCTCAGATCCTGGTCCAACTTTTCAGATGAGGTATTCTACCATCTCTCCATCTGGGAGGTCCTGCCCCATGGGCTGAACAGGAGCTTTTCTTTCAAGAGTGCTGGAGTGGAAGAGTGGCCCATCTAGAGGATGAGGGAAAACAAGAGAGACAATCAAAGCTGTAACTTGAAGGAGGTTAGAGTAATGATGTTAGCATTTTAGAAGTAATCTACCACTGGCCAAAAGACAGCTAATAAATCCTTATTTCATTTAATAAAAAAATCAATTCTTCACGTGTGTAGCCAGACAGATAAAGACATTTTATCATCTTGCCTTTGGGTACCTTCCACTGCTACACAGTGGCACTTAAAACTGGAGTGACTGCATTTAAAGCCATGTAGTCAGCACAGACTTTCCCCACAAAAACCTGTTCCCCTGTCTCCCTAGACACCCATTAGACAGCAGAGCAGGGGCAAGAGGAGCAGCAGAGCAGCCAAATTCACTCTTCCATAAAGAACAACATCATTGTGATGTGGCTGGAAGTAGAAGAGGCAAGGTTGTGTAATCTGCATGGATTTGGCAGAGGGGGCTGGAAAACCAGCAGCTCCTGCCAGCTCAGGGCTCTGTGGGAAGCAAATTCAGCTTCTGTGACAGTCACTGTCACTGGATCTTACTGGTGCCAAGGCTGGAGTTGGGTCTGTGATGGGACAGCATCAGAAGGAGGAGGCTTTATCGTGATAGTTCCCTTCCCTCCTCCTCCCTCCTCCTTATCTTGGCTTTGAGTGCCCACTACAATGCAGTGGCCACTGGCTGTGCCCATTTTCATATGCTGGTTAAGCCCCACAGGCAATTTATTTAGCCAGAGGCTGCTCTGGGATGTGCAAATACCTGCTGCAATTCTTCCATCTCATTATAGCTCCCTACCCAGTGTGCCCATGCTTGGGCTGCCACTCTTTAAAGCTTTTCTTCCTTCAGAGCCTTTGAGACCCCTCAGAACATTGCCCAGCTTCCCCCCAAAACCCATCACATCCTCACAAAGACTAACCCCACTTTTCCTGAAGGGGAAAAAAGATGGCAGGGCCCAAGTCAACAGCAGGGCCCCCTGTGGGAGAGCAGAGCTGTGTTACCTGTTTTGTCTGCACTGTAGGCCAGGTTGGTGCTGGGGAGCCTTCCTGGGGGGGTGGGGGCTGCAGTGGAGGGGGCAGCTTTGCTCTGCTCGTTGCCCCGGTCGGTCTGGGTGCTGCAGTCCCTGCTGCCGGTTTTGGAGTGTGCCGACAGCAGCGGCGTGGAGGGGAGGACAGGAGAGGGGGTGGAGGGAATGGATTCCGAGCGATATTCTGTTCCCAGCAGAACACCTGGGTGGGAAAAGGGAAGGAGATTTCACAGTCCCAGAGAACTGAGCAAGTAACAGCTCTGCAACCCTCTGGAGCACTTGCTCTAGGATCTGGAAACTGATTTGCCTTTCTAGGGCACCTTTCAGCACAGGGGCTGAAGGGGCTGAAGAACAGCAGCATCCTCATCTTGCTGCAGGCAAAATACCCCAGTGGGCACTAAAACCTTCACTCCCTGTCTCTAAGCAGTGGCCCATCTTCAGCAAGATAAAGCTGCACACTGAAATCATCTGTTACATACACTCATTTATGTTCTCAGGGGTTTTTACTCTCACAGGGAGGGCCTTTAGGCCTCATTTCCCCCCAGAAAAAAACAACCAACCCCAAAATCATCGAAGATTGGCTTGGCCACAACTCATTTTCTCTGAACAATGGTGTTGAGCCACTGCAGGGCAGGAGTCATGTTAGTGCAGGCACAGTGCTACAGGACACCAATCCTCACAGAATCACAGAATCACAGATATTAGGGGCTGGAAGGAACCTAGAAGATCATCCAGTCCAACCCCCCTGCCTGAGCAGGATCACCTAGACCAAGTCGCCCAGGACTGATGAGCTCTCTGGTCCTGTCCAAGGAGACTTTACACCTTCAGACAGCTCTAACAACCCAGCCAAAAGCAAGAACTCTGAAAACTCAAATATCCCTCAAGTCAGGTATTAAATTGGCCATAAAGACTTAAGCTCTTTAGTAACAGAGCCTGGACATCAGAAGTCACTATTTCCCCAAAGTGATTAAAAGAAGCAGTTGTTCCAAATGCTTCCCATCTTCCTTGGCATCAGCTCTACCACACACTGATGTCTGCCCAACACACCTTCACCTTCTGCTGCTCCTGCCTCCCCTCCGAGCATCCCAATTGCCACTGCTTTGAAAACTTACCTAGGCTGCCTTTCCAGCTCTTGTCCTCCCTCTTCTCCTCCAGGATGGGAGTGCTGCTCAGCGTTGAGGAGTGGGACAGCAGTCCTGAGCCAGCGTTGGAAATGGACATGAGGGACTTGGCAGGTCTCATGGAGGAGAGCTGCTCTGTCTTCCCCGGCTCCTTCCGCGAGCGCTGCTGCAGGACTTTGATCATGGCATCCTTCTCAATGATCTGAGCATGGAGAGTCTTAATCCTTTTTGGAGAAGTACAAAGAAGAATCACAGAATGTTAGGGCTTGGAAGGGAGCTCTGGAGATCATCGAGTCCAACCCTCCTGCCAGAGCAGGGGCACCCAGAGAAGGAAGGCTGGGAAGTCTCCAGAGAAGGAGACTCCACAGACTCTCTGGGCAGCCTGGGCCAGGCTCTGTCACCCTCACAGTGAAGAAGTTCCTCCTCATGTTGGCCATAAAAAACATGAAACATGGCCATAAAAAACATGAAACTGACAGAAAGAGGACTGACACACTTTGGGGTGTCTGCACTGGACCTAACCCCAGGGAAAACAGTTCTGTGAGACTGTGAAGAGGAGGTTGGAGCCTGGGGTCTGATGAAGATGCCCTGAAGAGAGATGAGGAACAAGCTAGATGCAAAAAAAAATCCAAGACAAGGCTTTTTTGCATTAGCCCTCAATATCAAGACAGGTTTGGGATGCTATGTTAATACACCCAGGGCAAATGAGTGTCTGGCACCCTACCCCTCTGCTCTTGGTGAAGACACAAGAAATTCTGGTTCTGAGGCGTCTACCCAGACAATTCATTTTAAATCCCTGTCCTAAAGAAGCCAGATAGGACCAAACTGCATTTTACCTTCCCTCCATGTCAAGGCACCTCCTGTTGGCAAGCAGGATCTCCTCCTCCTCCTTCTGGATGCGAGCTTCCAGCGAGGTGTCATAGCTTGGGTTGGGAGAGTGGCTGATCACTGTTGTGTCCCTGAGAAGAAGCAGTAGAGCCCATGAAGAACCAGCCAAGGTTGCTGCTTTCCTCCCAGCAGCACAGAACTATTGTTCCATAGTAACAATCAGAATATCCACAGGGTTTTTTTGAGTGTAGGTTGGGTCAGTGTCTTCTAAATGGCCAACTCCCTGTGCTTATGAAAGGAGGGTTGCAAAAATAGACAAGTCAGTAGAACACTGATCAATCTACTGTCCATCTTGGGCCTGTCACTACTCTGATTGACTCTACTGTCATAAACTGATTGGTGGGGTAAACACAAGGACATGGGGAGGGGAAAGATGGTGCAGAACACAAGGCACTTAAAGCATAATCTTCACTTCCAGTATAAAGCTTTTTTCCTTCCCCTTCCAACAGCATCATCCAGGGATACTGAGTATCAAAGGGAACAAGTCAGGGAAGTTTCTTAAGCAATCCTAAGCAGCTTGCTCCAAAAATCTTGGGAGTGGGCTAAAAGCAGTTTGAGACCCATTGCCTGATGTTAACACTGTGCTGGTTGTTCAGTCCACACTGACTAAAACATTTCATTCAGTGTGTTGCTGTTCAGTCAGACCAGTCACTGTGGGTCTCATGATCAGCATGTTACTGACATAGCTATGCATGGACACCATTAGAAAAAGCCAAACACACACCAAAAAATAGTTACCCAGAGCTCCAATTCACTGTAGTAAGAGATCTGTTCTTTCAGACCCAGCAGGTCTAAGATCTGCCTGGTAAATAAATGTACCTTTGACTCTGCAGATGCTCAGGTCAGGAACAGCAAACCCATGTGAAGGGCATAAGAAGGTCATTCATCAAAGGAACCTCACCTGACTCAGACTGCTGCCTGTGCTATGAAGCAGCTCTCCTGCAACCTCAGCTTCCCAAGGAATGCTGTTTTCTGTTACCAAAGAAAAGGGCAAGAACTTTGTGCCCAGTGTAGGTGAGGCTGCCTCTGAAGTGCATGGAACCCCTCACAGCCTCTGCCACTGAAGGAGATGCTACAGGTGCCAACTGCACAAAAACTTGCAGAAGTATTGACATGAATGGAATACTCTCATTTAGGGGAGAAGTGTCTAGAAGGAACTGGGAAAAATGGAGGTTGGCTCTTTCCTGACTGGAAGAGATTCTTGGTTCATTTAAAACCTGCACAGGCCTAACACATCCCCTCCCATTCCATGCTAAACAATAGAGCAGAGCCCTACTTATCAGTGCACACTGAAAATACAACACAGCCTCTAAGGACAAGCAGGAGCAAGAGCCTTTAGAGAATCTCTGGGGAGGTGCAAAACCAGTGCCCAAGAAGCATCAATACCCTAAAATAACAGCCTGCTTCTGGAGTGAGATAAGATAAGGCTTGAAATGCTAACACAGCAGATCCACAGCTTTACCCTTGTCATTCTGGAGTGATCTGAGGAGCTCAGGAGGCAGCAGTGATACCAGCCCTGTTTGGATCTGGTTCAGCAAACAATCTCCACTAAAATCTGCCACCAAGAACCAGAAAGCAGTGAGCAATACCCAACGTGCTCTGATAACAGCTCTTGTTTACCAACCAGCTGAAGCACTTGGGCCTGTTTACAACCACAAGAAGTCTTTCTGTACAGCTGTCTTGGAATGTGAGTTTGTTACCAAATTTCAGGCACCCTTCCCCTCCCACCCCCACGAGCAGCTCTCCCTGTACACAGCAGAATGTTTTGAGCAGATTTCCTAGTAGATGTTTCTGGTTAGTAACCATGTTGAGGACAATACCACAAAGTAATTTGCAAAAACATTCTGGAGAACAAGTAAGGCATTCAGGGTGAATGATGTGAATCACCAAGCTCACCCCAGCTCACATGACTTCAGCAAGGACTGATAATTGTTTTAAAATACCCAAACAAATAAAAAAAACCCCAAACCTTTCCATATGCCTAAGAACAATTTCAGTCAGGAAAATGGTGTCTGCGTGTGGAGGAATGTTCTCCTGGGGGAAAAAAAAAACCTCAAAGCTTCTCACTGTTGGCAATTGCACAGCTCCCCCAAAAAGCAGCCAAGCTCCACTTGCATGCAGAAGCCTGAGAAGCCAGAGCCCACAGGGAGAGCTATCATGGGAGGGTGGCATGACAACATTCCTCGGTGGGAAGCAGGATGTTCAACTGGAAGAAGAAAAACAATCCCTCCACTGTGAAAAGTCTCATTTACCTCTGAGCTGCCACGGTTGCAGCTGCATCCAAAGCAAACTGCCTCATCACGCTCTCCTCCAGGTATTTCTGTTCCCACTTGGTCATGTCAGCTTCCAGAGCAAGAATCCTTTCCTCCTTCTCCCTCAGGAGCTCCATGAGCGCCGTGGCGTTGTACTCGGAGACGTTGGCAGCCTGGGACGTGCCCTGACGCTGGGTTCCAAGAGCACAAACAACAAAGAAGTCTCAGGATGCAGCTGTTAAAACTCTGCATTGGTTGGGTTAGTTCTGGTCCAAAGGCTAGAGGCTGGTGCAGAGCACTGGCACGATGTGAGAACCCCCAGAGTGAAAGGCCTATGCCACGTCGGGCAGACTGGGCAGTGGCAATGGGCTCCTTTAGAGCCTCACCTGAAACATCTCCAAGGGCTCAGCCTCACACTGGCAAATGCAGGGAAGAAGCTCATATCATGCAAGAAAGGCTCCTTCTATTTTCCAAATGCTGAAGCTCCAAAGTCATAAACCATCAAGCACCACTCTCAGGAAAGACAGCTCAACTCCCAGCACCCAAGCCAGAGAGCTTCCTGGTGCCATTCCAGAGCTGCTCAACACTAATGAACAAATTTAAGTGGAAAACACTCTTCCTAATACCTTTTTCCACATTCCAAGCCCCACATGTGTGTGCAAGAGCCAGATAGTGCTGCTGAGGTCTGATGTCTACAGCTCATCCATACAGCCTAACATAACTCCAACACAGTTCCAGCAAAACACTAACTGGTATACAAGGGTTACCACACCTTAAAAAAAAAATTAATCCAAGATGTTTTTAAAGGATTTGGTTATTAAATCGATATGATCAGTGTATGCTTGTGAATTAAGTAGCTGGGGATTAAAAATAATTCATGTCTAAAGCACAATGTGGAAGAGAGGCAGTGTTCTCTTTCAAAACAAAGGAGAATGGAGATTTGCTGAGCTAGAGTTTCAATAGATAAAATGATAGTTTTATATGGAAGTCTCGTCAGGGATTAGCAGGGTATTTGACTTTAAAAAAATCATTATAAAATCGGGTTTGCTGGTTTGGTTTCTTCATGTTTGGTTTTTTAAATGCACAAGATTTTGAAGGGCCTTTTTTCAGTCCAACTCGTACTGAATGTGATATAAAATCTCCAACTGTGGGCAATATTTTTTACATTAAATCAAAAGTCAATATAGGCAGGTTACTAAAAGATAAAACACCATCTAGCTATCTGGCTATGTCCAAATCTTGCCACGTGATGGATCCCCTATTGCTCTCTTATCTACATTTGCTGCTTGGAAGGGAAGAATTAAATCAAGTAAAAACAATACAACAGCCAACAACCCCATGATTCTAGCTACTAGAAGAAAAATCTGTTGATTTTACAGAACAGACAAGAGCACTGCCTTCTTTAATGTGTAGAGTGGAGTGGAGAATGCTCCAAGAACCCCAGCAGGGCTCAGGGGGTACCTGCTGCATCCGCAGAGACTCCAGTTCCCTCTCCAGCCGGGTCCGCAGCCTGTGCTCCAGCTGCTCCCTCTTCTCACATGCTGCCTGCAGCTGCACCAGGGCCTGCTGCATCTTCTCCACCTTCTCAACATACACCTGCTTCTTTTTCAGCTGCAACAAAGGGAGAAAAGGCAACAGAAGTTCAGTAAGGAGAGCAAAAGAGGGAAATTCTGGCTTTGCACGTGTTACGGAGCATGAGCCAGCAGCTGGGGAGAGCATGTCCAGAGGGGACCAGTGATCTGAGGGATGGAACATCTGCCTGATAAGGCCAGGATGGGAGAGCTCTGGGGGTTCAGCCTGGAGAGACCTTCTGGTGGCTTTTCAGGACTTCAAGGGGCCTGTCAGAAAGATGGGGACAGAGTTTAGAGCTGTTGGGACAGGACAAGGTGAGATGGTTTGAACTAAAAGAGGGAGATTCAGAGCAGAGAGAAGGAAGAAATTGTTGATGCTGAGGATGGTGAGAGCCTGGCCCAGGCTGCCCAGAGAGGTGGTGGCTGCCCCAGCCCTGGCACCATCCCAGGGGAGGTTGGGGGGGCTCTGAGCACCCTGCTCTGGGTGCAGATGGCCCTGCTCCCTGCAGGAGAGTTGGACTAAGTGACCTTTAAAAGTCCCTTCCAACCCAAACCAGTCTATGACTGCTGCCAGAGCTCCTCAAACTACAAAGTCCTACTCTGGACTTGACACTCAGGTCCTTCCTTCCAGTCCCTGCTCTCCTGACAGGCCTGGTTCTTTCTGCCCTCTGTGACCCTTTGGTAACGATGGGGAAACTGAGGTAATTATCTGTTGCAAACGATTGAGAGCAGCAATGCCCTAGAAAGGGCATTTGGGTTCATAACAGAGTCTTTAAGTGACTTGACAGACATTAGCTGTAGCAGATACAACATTCAGAGCTGGTCCACAAGCTGAGAACACTTTCTGGTGCAATACTGACAATTCCCTAGTGTTCCCTAGGAAGCTGCTCTAGGTTTCAGCACAGACAGGCTTGCTGGACTTGGATCTGAGCAACACTGAGCCACATTCACATCACAGCTTCCTTCTGGAAAGGTCTTATCCTGTGTTCCTCCAACATTTTCCCTTTGCACAGCCTTGTTCCTTGAGGCAATGCAGAGACTTTGATGGGAATAGCAGAGAAAAAGAAAAAAAATCCATCTCCAAATGCTATTAATCCCAGACGTGTATCCTTCTCTTCACAAAGTCAGCAAGCATCTAATCTCACAGCACTAATGTTGCTGCCCTAGAGGATACTCAAACAAGTATTTTACAATAAAGTACAAGAAATAGTGAGTAATCCAGCCAAAGGCCTTCCCACCAGTGCATGTACAGTAGAAAGGTATTTTTGTTCTTTGATTGCTCAAGATTTCAAGCCTATTTGGAATGGGAGGGACAAGAAGATGTTAATAACAACTTAATATTCCACTGCTGCTCTGTAGAAAATCACTAGGAGTGTTATCTTTAATAGATCTTTTTATTCCAGATCAAAGTGTATTTCCCTGTCCCCCTTGAACTGGGGAGCCCAGAACTGGACACAAGACTCCAGCTGTGGCCTCACTGGTGCAGAGCAGAGGGGGAGGAGAACCTTCCTCAACCTGCTGGCCATTAATGCACTAGTTTTACACTTGGATTAACAGCAGCTCAAAGTTGTTCTGTCACTAGCCCAAAATGAACTCTGTCAGCAGGCAAAGCCAGAACTGGAGAGCACCCAGTAGCTTGGTTTTGCACATGAGCTTCCTGACCTGGACAAAAGAAAGGAATAACCCAATAAATTCACCAGCACTGAGATACCATTTTTTGGGCTGAGTAACAATCTCTTCCAAATCAGCTTTCCTCCCAACTCTTCTGTCTGAAAAATTAAGGAGTAAAGGATTTGGTCTCTTCTTATCTACCACAAAACATCTCAATTTCTGGAAAATGGTTTGTGACACCCAGGCAAAAATCCTCCTTGCAGAAGTAGCCACTGACACTGGTTTACTGGTTTCATAATGAATAAACCTGAGTATGTGGATGTGTGGCTCAGCATTTTGGCCTGCACTCAAAGAATACCAAGAGCCCAGCCAAAAAAAAGAATTAGGACACACAAATTCCACTGAGATGTTCACTTTGAAAGTCCTCCCATCAGCCAAACCTGCAGGTGAAATGTTGCAACACAAGCTGTTGCCCAACTTACCAGCACTGCCTGCACATGCCTAACTCCTGCACCAGACCTAAAGACAGGCATGGCTTGTTCAGTGGCTTTTCAGCAAGGCAACCTTTTCTTTTCTTGTTAATCCTTCACAAATTCCATTGTCTTCCAGCATCAGGAAGAATGAGGATTGTTAAAAAATTGGAGGGTTTGTGCATGTCTTCTTTTTGAGTGGTTTCAAAAGGGAGCTGACTCAGGAATCCCTCAAACCATTTTCAGGTGTTTTTTGGAGCACAGGTGTTCTAAAGGTGTGTGTGTGTCCTCAACTCAGTGCATATTTGATGCATTTCTGAGTGCTCTGCTCTGCTTCTGCCCTGCTCTGGCAGCGAGGTTGGACTCCATGATCTCCAGAGGTCCCTTCCAACCAATCATTCTGTGATTCTGTGGCAGGGTCACTCAGTTCCAGCTCTGCCACCTCTGCTGCTGCAGGGATTTGTGAGGAGCAGTTTGCCTCTCTGACCTGAGAGTCTCCAGGAGTGGTACCAGTGAAATCCAATTTTTAATTTTCAATCTGACTTCTCTATCTTCTCAATATAAAAAGCATCAGGAATAATTCTGCCAAGTACAGAAGGATTTCATGACCATAAATTGAGAGGCTGACTCTGTCTTCCCAAGACAGGAACTGGAAACCATTTCCTGAGCATTGCTGGGATGCTGCAGACAGAAATGAGACAGGAGGAAGAGGAAAAAAAAAAAAAAGGTAGCATGCTGAAGCTTGTTCTTGGCCATTTGCCACAGATTTCCCCACCCTCCCTCTTCCAGAAAAGAACCCCAACCTGCTGCTCAGTGCCAAGGGCCACAGCAACATCTACCAGGGGGAAGATGGCATCAAAGGGCACTGGGACTCTGTGCTGTGCAGCAGGTCTCTCAGGGAACACGTGCTCCAGATAAGAGTTCATCCCTGCAGCTTTACAAGGATGCAGGCACACCCTTTGCCATGGAATCTGGAGGAAATTTGACAAGATGGTAATTTTCCTTTTGATGGTGCTGCATTTAACCAAGCAGCAAGCTCCTGCTCACGTCATGTCTTGGAACTGTTTTGCCTTGAAGGGTGATCTGAAAATGCAGAGTGTTTTACTCATAATAATATCTTTATTATGACACCTCTTTTCAGTCTGTGAGATCTCCAATAACCCCAGTGCAAGTCTGGATGATTTCAAACCCTGCCCAGCATTTCCCACAGCAGGCAGCACAGTTTGAATCATATGTTCTCCAGGTCAGTCCCTCACTGCTTTGGAAAATGTCCTAACCAAGGAGCAGAGGTCAGGCTTTAACTCTGTCAACAAGATTTTCTAATTAAAGCCTAGTAAACAAGAGCAATTACTCTCCAGTTCACACCCAGTGCAATGTTTACATAAATTCTGCACCAAGAAACATCAGACAGACAAGGCTTGGGACCCTGCAAAGATCTCCTGCACAGAAGAGCAAATCATTGCAAGGAATTGTTGGGGATCTGGTGAAGGTTTACATGTGGGTGCCAAGCAGAAGGGGCCAGGCTCTGGTCAGTGGTGCCCTGGGATAGGATGAGAGGTGATGGCAGCAGGTGAAACAGGGAGTTCCACCTCAACATGAGGAGAAACTTCTTCCCTGTGAGGGTGACAGAGGCTGGCACAGGCTGCCCAGAGAGGTTGTGGAGTCTCCTGCTCTGGAGACTTTCCAGACCTACCTGGATCTGTTCCTGTGTGGGCTGCCCTGTGTGCCCCAGCTCTAGCAGGAGGGTTGGACTCAGTGATCTCCAGAGCTCCCTTCCAACTCTCACCATTCTCTGATTCTAGGAATACCCTTGAAAGATTCCCTGGCCTCTGGTTGAGTATTTCTGTGTTTTATTTTCTCTCTCCCCTGTTGAGAGCCAGCTGGGAGAAGCAGAAATCACTTGGGATTCAGAAGCTTCATTGCTCACAAGAGTCTGGCTGACCTGGAGAGCAAATCTGGTTCCAAGTTAGGCAGAAAGGCCTGAAAACATCCACACACTGACACCCCTCAACTGCAGGGCCTCCAGCAGTGGAAAATCAATCAATATATTCACCAAACACAGAAAAATGAAACTAGTCTTCAGGATCTTTTGCAGAAGAGGCTTCCCAAGCCAATGCAATGGCTGGCAGAGGGTGACCTGCAGGCTCCTCTGCTCTGGAGAGCATTGCATGGGCTGAAATCAATGCCAAGGACAAAGTGTTCCTGTCAGAAACAGGGATCTTTGATTATTACTCCATCTGCCCAGTAGAAAAGGGATTAGATTCTACAAACCAAACAAATCCTGCTCCTTCATTTGCTTTAGGCTTTGACCAACCCCATGCTGTCTCTCAGGGATCCCAGGTTCTTGCAGAAGAAAGGGTTTGAGGAGGGTTTGGAGGTGCCACACACACACAGCCTGGGGAGCAGGGGCACTCAGGAATGGGAATTCTCCCTGCCAAGTCACTGGGAGCAAAGGAGGTAGATGGTTTTACCACCCTCCAGAGTGGGGCTGCCTCTGCAGGACACACACAGCCCTGGGCACAGCAGGTGAGGGGGATGGAAAGATGTCTTTGGTAAAACAAAAAGAGGATTCATGGCTTCCAGATGCATTACTCAGCAAAGAGGTTTTCTGGGGGAGAAGAGACTTCCTGCACAGCCAGCAATGATTCAGAAACTCTCCCAGGAGCTTTCCCAAACCAGCCACTACTCTCTTCATCTTGGACAGCTCCTATTTCAGCAAATTGGGAACACTGGGCAGCATCTGCTTCTCTCCCACCCCTTATTTCTGATGTCTTCAAAGTCCCTGGTTTAATATATTCAGGGTGTTGTCATCACATTCCAGGTTTATCCTAAAGCTGAATCCATTCAGATGGAGCTGAAAATGTGATTCCACACAAAAATTTGCCTGCTATGGCAGAAATGTAGTTAAAAAAAAAGACAGCAAGCATGTTTGAACCACCTCTCCCTCTTGAAGTTGGAATATATTCCTCCAGGATGCCTTTTGAACCTCTCTGCTTGTTTGAATTCTGACCCAATGAGGCACCCCTGGCCTCAGCAAGAGCTCCTGCTGAAGCAATCTGGCAACACCATCCTCTTGAGAGGGAAAAGTGCTTGTTGCACAGGAATGTCACAGTGTCACCTCTCTGTTTGTTTGCATTAAAATCAGTTGCAGCTCTCAAAAGAAAAAAAAAAAAGAAATGGAAAATGACTTAGCAGGCAGAATATGAGCAGCAATAAAAAGCCAGTTCTGCACTGTTACAAGAAGGCAGGTCAGAGACACACACACAAGTACTTACAGAGAAGAGAGGGATTTTTCTCTCTACCCAACCCATCCAGAAATGATAAGCCATCCATAACATCTTCCCTTTAAAAGCAACTCTGCCCTGAAAGGAGTAGTTATGTAGCTCCAAGAGTCTAAGCATTTCAGAGACAAAGTTGTGGAGACTAGGAATAGCTTTTTATAGATCCAGAGAAGTAACTGGAAAAAAAAAACCCCAACAAAACAAGCCTTCAAGCACACACAAGCTCTCCTTTGGGGCTCTTCCCTACAAGCCAGAGCTCTGTTCTGAAAGTAGCATCTCAGACATGGTGCATGAAGTACAAGAGATGTCATTTGGAAAGGAACATTTCTGCATTTCCCCCCAGACAGAACCCTCAGTGTTATCAGAAATACTGTGCTAGTTCTCTCCACAATAGCTGAGCAGGAAATGAATACAGTAGCTCAGCTCTGCTATCTGCTTTATGTTGAGTTCTGATGGCCTAAAAGATCTTACAGCTTCTAAATACAAGCATTCCAACTTTCCCCCCCCCCCTTTTCCCAACCTCCAGTCTGGTTTCTATTTCCACTGCAAGGTGTGTGAGTGAGGGTGGCAAAGAGTAGCTATTTATATCTTCCTAGTGGTAGTCACTATTTTCCAAGGCTCTCTCCTTGAGGCACTCATTAAAGCAGTGGCTTGTGAAGTGGTGGAGCAAAGGAGCACAAGTTGAGCTACTAGAGAAAAAAAAAAAGAGAACCCACAACTCTTTTTTAAGTTGAAGTGTGGTCTTCCATAGGACAAATTACCAGGCTAAGGAGAAATCACCAAGTTCAAGTCAAGTTCTGCAAATTCCTCCTCTTTTTTTTTTTTTCTTCCAAGTGTAAAGCCAGTAGCAATTGTATCCTCTACACCCAGTAGTTGTGGTTAGAGCAAGAATTTGGCAGCAGCCTCCCTCCTGTAGTATCCCAGGCTTGGTAAGGACTCCCAGTAAGGAAGCATTTCCCCCAGCATCCCAGGGCTGGTCAGGAAGGTCCTTTCAGGACCTCTCCTTATCCTATCAGGATGGATATTTTTTTTTCCCATTGCTTTAGCAGCAAATATGATTATCACCAACCATTCCTGCCTGTGCTATATGTTTTGAAACCAGCTCTGTGTTTTACCACAAATACACTCCATGTATCTCAGATCGATTGCATGTAATGAAAATAATCTGTGAAGTTTGGATTTGCAAAACCACAGGTTAATCATTCACTAGAAACTATTTTAATGAGGTGCTGACTTAAGCATAACTCTGGAACAGCTACTGAGGCAAGAGTGAAAGTGGAGAAATAAAAATAGGGGTATCTTTATGTAGAGAAGCAGTCAAGTTTTAGTATTACACATAAACCATAGGTTCTGCTTGGAGACATATTTAAGTTTCAATACTCAAAATCACTCACCCTTTTTAGCACTTCCCAGAAATCTATTCCAAAACTTTAATGGCAGCTTGCTATACAATTTGAGAAGTCATTTCACCCCTGCTAACAGACCAGGGGAAGGATTTTATCAATGTCAATTTTCCTTTCAACTGCTTCCCATTGTACTTTGGTATCTCCAAGATCGAGCCTTTCTCCATCACATTTAGCATCCCTTTATCTCCTCCCTTTATCTCTTCTTTTATCCCTTCCCTCTAACTTGGATGCTAAAATGCAATACAGATAAGCTCTCAAAGCTCCATAGGAATAGAAAGGTATCTACATTTTACAGTCTAAACTGGTAATTCAAGCAAAGGATTTAAAACAGAATCTTGACGTTCCAATTCCAATGGAATTGAAATTCAGCTTATAACTCTCAACAGGATGGAAATATTCCTTTTATAAAAGATCTGGTGTCTCTAAGGCAGGGTAACTCTGCTTAATAGGAAGTCAAAACGGAAAGGAAAGCCAAAAAAAAAAGCTGAAAACTTACATTACAGGATGCAACAACTGAAATATGCACAACCCCCTCAGGCCCTGCACCACAGAGGCTGCCAAACCTTAGCCTAAGAAACTCCACCCTCCTCTGCAGGACTAGCTTGGAAATTCCTGACAATTACAGGGAACTTGGATTAAGCTGGCAGGAATAAAAGAAATAATTGACAAATTGTTCATGCACCTTGGTCCCTGGAAGTCAGTAACTCAGGCTGACATTTACAGTCCCTTCGGAGCACTGGGATTGGAGGTGCATCCACAATTTCCTACTAATGAGGCAACAAATGCTTTGCAATCCCAAGTATTTCATTTAAAAGTGATTTGGGAAACCTGCAAAGTGACTCTTTACCCCTTCTGTTTCCCCTCATCCCCTCTAGGAGAAAGCAGAGTTAATTCCTGTTCCCTCACTGAGAGGCATCCATATTTATCTGCAGCAGGAAGGGTGGCACTTCCTGCCCACCCTGGGAGTGGAGCAAAGGTTGGATGTAAATGGCCACGAGCCCTCCCTCATGCAGGGCCTGTCACTCCACAGCAGCACACACGTGGTTTTTTTAAGCTATCATGCCATCTAGCCCAGAGTTCCTTACCTATTTTCCTATTTTCCCTAGGTAGAAACAAGTTTGCCACAGCACCAAACCCAATTCGTCCAGTTAAAATGAGAAAAGTCTTTCAAAAATAAGAAAAATACAATTACTTTGACCCCTAAAAGCTTCAACTTCAGTGTGAGGGAGCAATATTAGTGCCTACAGAGAGGCTGAAGCCAGCCAAGTGCTGAGTGTGCAGCAATACACTCCACACACATTGACTCCAAGCATGTGAGGAGCTCCAGGGAAGCCACAAGGATGTCCCAAGTGCTTGAAGGTGGTCACACAACAGACTTTTAGTGGAATAAGGTGTGGAAATATGAATGCAAGCCAAAGAGCTCCAACACAATTCAGGATCAAACAACAGAAGAGTTTTGGAGCCAAAGAGACTCGTGTCACACTGAAACTCCCCTCCTAACCAATGCTCCCTCTCTCCCTGAGCTCAGCCTTGCCAGAAGATGCTTCAACTGGAGTGATAAATAACTGACTTGTCAACTGGGCAGCAGGCTGAAGGCAGCTGGTGATATTTCAGCATTCCTCTGGTCTTCTTTTTTAGGTTTATTGTGCTTGGAATGGCACAGAATCCAGTTCCCCAGGGAGGGACCACAGCCTGGTGATGCTAAGTGCTGGAGAAACAAAAGCTCCCCATCCTCAAAGCTAACCTGTGGCTGGGACTGGAGACAACAGGAGCAGAAAATACAGGTACAGCAGGCAAGGGGACAGCTCTGGGGTGGTGTGAACAGCAGCAGGCCTGGCCTGGCCCCTGCTGAACCTGTGAACATCACAGCAAGGGAGGCCTCAAAGCAGCCTCACCAGTGCAGTGGAGGTGAGGACAGCCCAGGAGAAAGCACAGAGGGGCTTGGTTGGGGTGGGATGGAGAGAGACTGTCTTCCCCTACCTCTCCTCCTTCCTCTCAAGGGGAAAAGGGTTGGGTAAGCAATGAGGTGGGCATGCAAAGCAAAAAGGAACTGCCTGAATTCCAAGTGGTTAAGAAAGTGAGGTGGAACACTGGGGAGAAAGGTGTGATGGCAACAACACCCTGAATGAGCAGAGCAGCCCTGAAGGGGAGAGATGAAAAAGAAGGGCTGAAGAGATTAAAAGAAGAGCACTGAAAAGGGAAAAAAAAATTAAGGACACTAGAGAAAGAAACACAGGAAGGTGCAGGGGATGGGCTACTGAGGCAAATATGGAGCTAAGAGAAGAGCAGGATAAAATTCAATAGGCAGCTACATCTGTACCTGGGAGTGAAGGAAGGCAGGCAAGAGAAGATAGGAGGATGCTCACTGTGTTTTTGATCATTCCTCTGTTGGCACAACAGCATCCTGAACAGAGGGCAAACTCCAAGCAGACGTGGGGCAAGTTTGAGAAGTGTCTCTGAAGACAGCAAGATGCAGGTAGCCATGGGCACAGGACTCAGCTGAGGCTGGAAGGTGACAGAATAGAAGGAGGACAGGCCAAACCTGCAGCTAAGGAAGCACTCTTGGTCACCAGACTTCCTCCAGAAGCTCTCTCTGGAGGCAGAGTAGGAGTAAAGGAAGCAGAGGCTGGGAGTGGAAATGGAGCCCTGGAGAGGAAAGGAGTAGGTGGGAGGAAAGAGGACGGACAGAGTGACGCCAAAGGCCACTGAGGTGAGAGCTGTGTGAGAGTGGCAGGGGCAAGGCTACAACAGAAAGTGCTGTGAGAGCTGCCAGGTTAAGCAGCTCCAAAGCATTATCCCCTCTTGGGAGGAAAGGGAGAGAAAAGAGCCAAGGTCGTGCCCAGCTTATTAGGAATGCTGGGCACACAGAGGGAGCTGCACGATAACCTGGTGCAAGCAGAGCACCTGGCAAGGGGACAAGCTGCATTCATTGGCTATTAGTTAAAAGTCCATCCAGATCTGAAATTCTGCCAAGTTCAGGAGGTTGCCAGGGCTGGGATTTCAGTTCCAGCCCACTTTTATCAGTCGAAACAAAAAGAAAACAAAACATGGCTGCTTGGACAAAAGCACTTGCAAGGAAATCCAGATCTGTGGCTTATCTGCGCAGAGCTCGGTGCTTTAGCTAACCAACACAAAGCTGAGCTGATAGAAACAGCTTTGAAGCAAGCAGGTTTCCTTCTCATTTGCACAAGACCAACTCATTCCCACAGTTCACTTTTAACTGGAACAAAAGCTACCCTGAATTGTCTCTCTTACCTCCTCCTCCAGTTTCACCACCTTGGCCTGAGCGTTGTTCAAGGCCTGGTCTCGGATCTCGATGTGTCTCCGTTGGTCCTCGTTGGTGGAACGTGCAGCAGCCAGTTCTATTTCCAGTTTCTCTTTTTCCCTCTGGGTTTCCTTGTCTAGCAAAACGAAAGGCAAGAAGATATCAATGGACAGCACTGGTCTCTACCCAGCTTTCAGGAGTCTTTCACCCCAGAGGTGAAGGAAAGATTGTACTGGGGTTTCTCCCAAGAGAGAGGATGCAAATCGAGTGCTCGGGGGGGAAATAAAGTACAGGAGAAGGTCTTGTAACCCTGAAAAACAAGCATGGTGCCTTCAAGTAACACTGTGCCACAAGGCTGGTGAGGAGGAATAGAAGGTGCCTCACTCAGTACAGTTGGGTAATTTGCTCTGATTATACAGATGGTTAGTGAAACTTGGCACCTCTTCGCCTCAGCTTTCAGCAGTGGAAAACAAAATGGGGAATTTGAATATCCCAGGCTGGAGAGGGGAAGATGGCAAAGTCCTGAGCCTGAAAAACTCATGCTCCTTTTTTTCCTGAAAACCCACTTTTCTTCCATGCTGAACCCCAGAAACAGGCAGGCTGTTCTGCCTGGGGCAGCTGCCCTTTCTTCTCAAAGTAACACCCAGTTGTCCCTCTTTGCTGGTGGGGCCATCAGAGGAGGCTGAAAAGAAGTGAGCAGTGAGAACTCCTCAGTCTGCCTCTGACCCCTTGGGTCAGAACTGAGGCACAGGCATCTGTTCTGTCACAGATCAAGGCATACCTGCAGTCTGACAAAGCCTTTTGCCCAGCACAGAGGGTTCATGTCTGATGCTTTTAAGTCACCCCAAGCTGGACCTTTTCTGCTGCTCTCCAGAAAGAGCTGGAGGTAGTGGGAGCAACTCTGATGTGTTTCAGCAACACAGCCTTTGTAAAAAAACATCTATAGGAGAAAATAACTGGGGACTGGAGACATTATCACACAGGGGTGTAAAGCAAAGCCACAACACAGAGCTGATGTCCTCTGTGGATGTTGTCATTCCCAGCTCAAGCCAACAAGCTCCAAAGATAACATTAACATGCTCACTGGATACATAACCACAGAATACTCCCTGGAGTGATCTACACCCAGCACTGATGACACCAGAGAAACTGCATTCCAGAAACCAATAGCCCACGACAAAGGAATGAGGACAAGGAGTGGAAGGCTTGAAAAACAGGACCCAGATCCTGGGTGTTAGGACAGGCTGCATATGGAGCACTTAGGCCCGTTTGTGCAAGTAGATGCATAACTATATTTACAGGACCACAATTATTCCCTTTCTTCTGCCAGCAGAGAGCCAGGAGCAAAGCTTTAGCAACACAGAGGGAGCTGAAGATTCCCTTCTGCCAGGGAATCAGCACAGCCCACGCACAGCTTGCAAAACAAACCTGTCCACCAACAGCACCCAGAACTCTGCAGAGCAAACCCTGACTGCAGCTCAGAGCTGTGACAGAAGGCACACTGAGAAAGGACAGTGTCACCACCTGCCTTTGCTGTTCCCCATCTCTCCCATCCCAGCATCTCTCCTCCACCCAGGGAGCTGACATCGCCAGCATGCTGAAATGCCTTGCAGAAAATGGGCAGAGAGGGGGTGGCATCATGCCAGCAGGTATCCATTGGTGCCAGCAGTCTCTTTGTTACTCTGTAAGCATTTGCAGAGAGGCTTTTGGAGGTTTTGTTCCAGACTTTTCCCCAGACAAGTACTGCTTCACTTGACAAGTGCCTCCAGCACCCCTAGAAATGCTGGGCTTGATGAAGTGCAGCACTGTGATTTCAACATCCATCCAAAAGGAGAAATTGAATGTGAGGCCTCACAGTTTTGACCTTCCCAGCTTTCTGGGTCAACCTAAGCACCTCCAAGTCCACCTGCCCAGGGTGAGACTAAACTTACAGACTCTCCACTACCACCAGGAGTTGAATTCACCTTGACAGCCATGGACTCGCAACACTGGCTACAAGAAACAAGCTGAAGAGAGGGACACCAGCATTTGTCAGAGCAGAAGAGGTGTGTGTTACACCACAGAAAATCTCTCTTTTGCAATTTTATTGCATTACCTTTTTATGTAACAATAGGAGAAAAGTGAGCATTGTCAGAAGGGTGGAGCACAGCATGGGGTGAGAGAAAAGCTGGCTCGCTGCCTTCAGCCTCCAGACATTGGAGTAGAGAGGAAAAGCAGCATTCTGCAGCCATCATTTTGGTTTGTCTGGTGCTAAACCCACTGCTGAGGACAGAACTGGTGACCCTCACTCAGCCCAGCACACTGCAGGCAGGATTTGACCCCTTCAGCTTTGCTAAACTGGATGGGACAGTGGCACATGAAAGGCGAAAGAGAGAGACCTACCAGCTTCCAGTCCCTTAACTGATGCCAGGACTTCTCAGTCCAGAAAGGTCGAATTCCAACATTTTCAGGGAACAAAACAGATGGGGGAAAAAAAATGTGTGGATTGACTGGGATATTTCTACTGATTGTGGAACTCACTTTGTGCAAAGAGTTGAGAGATGGTTTTCCGATTGTCTTCAGAGCCCTCAAATTCCTTCTCAGCAAGCTGCTTGTTGGCTGTCTCCATCCGTTCTGCAGGATTGTTTCCAAGAGAAGGAACACTGAGTCAATCCAAACTTTCAAGACATCAAGTTGTGGTCAGGATATTTTGAATGCAAGGTAAGGGAAACACATCTCCTAACTGCACACAGCCAGAGTAAAACATCTATCGGAAGCCAGTGATCGCTTTTGAAATGTTCCTAATTATGCCCTTGAGAGAACAGGTTAAATAAATTCCAAATAAATTACTTTGCAACACGTAAGAAGTTCATTTTTACAGGTTTTACAAATGTGAAGACACCTTTTTTTTTTTTCCCACTAGAATAAATCTCACCGTGCAATTAAAAGATCCCCTCGTAATTCTCCACTAAATCCCAATATTTAGCAGATTAAATCAGTGTTGTCCAATTACCTGACCTGAGGGAAAAGTGGAAAACAGGACAACCTAACAATTCTGCTGCTGCAGGCTGCTTAGAAATGTCCAGCAGTCTAGGAAAATATGAAGGAAATGCTTCTGCTGTTATGAATAAGATTATTTAATGCAGGCCTTTGTGTGCTGTCCTCCATAGCACTGGGCACTGCACAGCCTTATTTCTTGGAGGCAAAACAATTCCTGGGAACACATTCTTGGTGAGAGACACAGGGCAGTGAGAGCAGATGACACATAGGACAATCAGAAGGCTTTCATATATATTAAATAAAATAGAAAAATTAAATAATATATATTAAATATAACAATTATTAAAATATATACTAAAAATATATGCAATATATACATATAGTAAGTAATATATTTTTAAAAATAACCATACAGTCTAAAAGACTGTGTGTGCACCTTGAAACATCTCAACTTGCAGATGTTTTTCACCTCTCAAATGCTTCAGTTAAGGTCAAAAACCATTCCAACATCACTCTCCAGTGCCAGCAGCTGAACTGCTTCAGCCTCTTAGCAAGAGCCAGACACTAATAACATCTCACTCTGGAAGAGGAAGGGAGATCCAAAAAACCAGATGCCTCCATTGATAAGGGCTGTCAAGACCTTCAGGAAGAACAGAGAGTCTGCAGTTTGTATGTCAGTGCAAAAAGGTCACTGGACAGGAAAGCAAGTGCACATGCCTGGTGTGGGATTAGGCAGTCAGCAAACCCCCCTTCCCTCTGGATTAACTGAACAAATTGTACAAATTGTGCCTGGGATACAAGGCAAGAGAGAATTCCAGGTTTGCATCTGGTTTGTGGCATTTGGCTCCTCACGTGTTTCTTCTCAATGAGAAACAGGCTGGAAATAAAGAGACTACAGCACTCTCCTGAACCTGCCTTTTCCAGGCTTTCCATACTCTGACTACTCACCATACCCCAGCATCCTCCTGTCCTCTTCTGCTTGTGTCAGCACGTGCAGCGAATTCTGCAGCAAAACACCCTCCAGCTAAGTATAAAATCAAATCAAAATAAAGAAGTTTGACTTCATTCACCTCTGAGATCCCTGTTGAAATCATGAAGCCTCCGAATTTCTCCTTCCAGCTTGTTCCTCATGGCCTTTTCCAGGGCATCCCTCTTAGAGGATGATTTCTCCAGGTTTTTGTATGCCTCTGAAACTTGCTGAATTTCTGTTTCCAGCTGCAGAAGGGAAAACAAGCTCTTAACTCTTTTATCACCAGCAATCCTGTCTCAGAAAGGAGGTTATTTCTTTACTGAAAGAAGCCTACACCTATACAAGAAATCAAAGGCCAAGGTTTGCAATGGATCCTTCTGCTGGATCCAAACAAAGAGCTGGATTCTCATTCCAGGTTCTGTTTCCCAATATGATCAGAGCACAGATACAGCAAATTGAAGAAGTGCAAATGTAATCTATTTTTTCCTGAGATGGGGGTGGTTTGGCACTACTTAGTTTGGGCAAGAAAACCATTTATATAAATAGCTAATGGGATATCAAGTTGAGTGAGTCAAATAAAACAGGAAAAATCATGCTAAAAAACCCCCAAAAACTAGAGGCAGATCCTGCATTACTGATGAATTCTGCAGATCTGTCATTGTTACAGTCCAAAATTCACAATAAAACCTCCTGTTGTTCTGTGTTTCACTTCTACAACTTGGCTGGGCTTTTAAATATTCAGTTTACTAAATGAGGGGATGGAAATATCTGCAGTAAAATACATTTCATCCTTCCTTCTAGCCTTCAGTGGGAAGCTTTTCTCAGCTCCCAGAGCAGGAGATTCACTTCTAACTCTCCACACTAGGCATGGTTTGCACCACTATGGAAATACAGATCCACACCACAGCAAACCCTGGCCACAGTGAGAGACCAACAGGGAGGTGGAGGGAACTGTGTTTTTATCCTTCTTTTTTTAGCAGGAAGATGTCAAACATTTCTCTCAAGTATTTCCTGGCCAGGAATCTTCCAAAACAACAAAAAAAATAGTATGAAACAAACATATATCCCTGAAAAGAGGGGAATAATGAGTGTGGAAAGCCATGCTGGGCATCTGAACTCAAACAAGTGCCATAAGTAAAGAAATTTTAATGCCCTGGAGACTGCTCAGTGCAAAGGGCACAGCAAGGCCCATGGAGTCCTCAATTGCAAGTAGCATCCCATGCTTTTTCACAGCTGCAGGGCAAAAGTAAAGCTCAGCTCTGAACCACTGGTCATCCAGAAGTTATTTCTATGAGGCTGAAGTGGAAACACCTCTACATGTGCACTTTAATGAGTCTCCCTGGAATATTTGCATTTAAAGCATTTTAGCATCACTTGTTTCATAAGCCAAAGGTGGCAAATAGCTTGAGAAAAAGCAAGTTACTAAGTTTTTGGGGAAGTTGTGTGGTATGAGTGACNAAACCATTTATATAAATAGCTAATGGGATATCAAGTTGAGTGAGTCAAATAAAACAGGAAAAATCATGCTAAAAAACCCCCAAAAACTAGAGGCAGATCCTGCATTACTGATGAATTCTGCAGATCTGTCATTGTTACAGTCCAAAATTCACAATAAAACCTCCTGTTGTTCTGTGTTTCACTTCTACAACTTGGCTGGGCTTTTAAATATTCAGTTTACTAAATGAGGGGATGGAAATATCTGCAGTAAAATACATTTCATCCTTCCTTCTAGCCTTCAGTGGGAAGCTTTTCTCAGCTCCCAGAGCAGGAGATTCACTTCTAACTCTCCACACTAGGCATGGTTTGCACCACTATGGAAATACAGATCCACACCACAGCAAACCCTGGCCACAGTGAGAGACCAACAGGGAGGTGGAGGGAACTGTGTTTTTATCCTTCTTTTTTTAGCAGGAAGATGTCAAACATTTCTCTCAAGTATTTCCTGGCCAGGAATCTTCCAAAACAACAAAAAAAATAGTATGAAACAAACATATATCCCTGAAAAGAGGGGAATAATGAGTGTGGAAAGCCATGCTGGGCATCTGAACTCAAACAAGTGCCATAAGTAAAGAAATTTTAATGCCCTGGAGACTGCTCAGTGCAAAGGGCACAGCAAGGCCCATGGAGTCCTCAATTGCAAGTAGCATCCCATGCTTTTTCACAGCTGCAGGGCAAAAGTAAAGCTCAGCTCTGAACCACTGGTCATCCAGAAGTTATTTCTATGAGGCTGAAGTGGAAACACCTCTACATGTGCACTTTAATGAGTCTCCCTGGAATATTTGCATTTAAAGCATTTTAGCATCACTTGTTTCATAAGCCAAAGGTGGCAAATAGCTTGAGAAAAAGCAAGTTACTAAGTTTTTGGGGAAGTTGTGTGGTATGAGTGACAGAAGAGGCATCAGTTTTAGTCCTGCAGTTCAAACAGCTCTGGTGTAGCCACTTGCCCTGCACACTGCCCTGCCAACATCCCCTGTTACCTCGAGTGCCTGTGGTCTCAGGTCACTCCAAACAGGCCCTTCCTCAAGGCTTGTGATGGAAAAATGAAGGCTGCTGCTGCCCTGGCTGGGAGAACAAGAGCTTTAATTGGCCCAAGCAAGCCAAGCAGTCAGCCCCTTGAAGCTGATGAGGATGCTCTTTGAGCAGTCACCAGGCCATTAGAACTACATTCTGATGTTTATCTTCTGACAAATGTAAGCTGCTGCCCAAAGGGATGGGATCCAGCCTGATCAATCTGCATAGAAAAGGCTCTGAAGCAGCTAATCAATCCCCCAAGCAAGGAATGTAACTGTTGCAGCTTGGATGATTCAATTACACTCTTGCCATCCCAGAATACTCACCTTCTGCAGCCGGGCTACTTTCTCATAACACCCATCCAGCTCCTGCCGTAGAGACCTGTTTTCTTCAGACAGGATCTCCACCATCTGCTGGGCTCTGGAAACGATGGCAAAAGGATCCACCTGCATCTGCTGGTAGGGAGAAGGGATCTGCTGAGCCCGGGACATCACGGAGTAGGAATCACTCTGCTGCTGCTGGGGGCCTAGGAAGGGTTGGCACAGTCGGTACAAATCACCCTGATGGACCTGGTTGGACAAGAAGGGCTGCTGGGTCCTTGGCAGAACAGCAGGATCTCCCTGGCTGGGAGTCAGGGGTTGCTGATGCTGGGAAGGGGACAGCCTGGATGGTGGAGGAGACTGAAGTAAAGTCAAAGATCCCAAGGATGTCAAGGAAGAAGTTGGGCTGTGGTGGTGAGGTGGTCTCTGTTGTAACTGCAGCTGCACATCTGGGTTCTGCCTGGAAAACAAGAGAGTGGAAGCTCCATCACAGCCAGGCAGAAGATGGGTGGAAGCTCCATCACAGCCAGGCAGAAGATGGGTGGAAGCTCCATCACAGCCAGGCAGAAGATGGGTGGAAGCTCCACCACAACCAGGCAGAAGATGGGTGGAAGCTCCATCACAGCCAGGCAGAAGATGGGTGGAAGCTCCATCACAGCCAGGCAGAAGATGGATGGAAGTTCCATCACAGCCAGTATTTTATTGCCCCAAACCCAGTCAGGCAGAATTGTCACAAACCCAGTGACAAGAGGTGAGCTCCTGTGTAGCTCCTCTGCTCAGGTCTTCCCACACAAAAGACTCCTGTGTGAGGCTTGCATCATTTTTGTAAGTTTAAATTTAAAAATACATTAAAAAAACTCAAATAATTATCAGAAAATACAGTCTAAGTGCATGAAGTTCTTTCCACCTGTGTTTATTTGGTACAGAAACACTAAGAGAAACTCCACCAACTACTGACCAAAATGATTTGTGTAAGTTTTCTCCACACTTTGTGGATAAAACAGGTGAACTGAGGACTGTTAGGAATGGGCTCTTCTCATCCTGAAGTGGGCCACCTCTCATGGAGAAACCAATCCTTTTTCTCCTGCAGTTCAGGATTCAGAGTGAAAGGGATGTGACAGTCTCTGCTTATGTGCCAGCATCACTGACTCAAGCTCTCTGAAACCAACCCAAAAAAGCTGCAGCCTGGGCAAATTAGAGAAATAAAAGATTTAAACACCAGCCTAAGATTCAGAAGCAGCCTCTGGAGTCAGAACTTACCCTCAGTCCTGTGCAGTGAGTATTTACTGCTCCTAACAATAACCTCTCAGGGGTATCAAAGACAGATCAACCCACACCATGCTGGAGTCTATCACAGAACTAACTCCAAGCTGTATTTTCCAGGCACTGGAGAATCCCAGCTCCACTCCTGCTGCATCAGCCAAGTAAGAAGTTGCTCTCAGATCATGTGGATTTATCATGCTTGGATAACCTCAAGAGGCAGTTTTTGCTTCCTCCTCCAAAGACATTCAACCTTTAACTTCTCTGGATGTTCTTTATCTTCACAGTTGAAGTCACTCCCTCTCCATGCTGCTGTCAGTCTGTTGTGAAGCACAGCCCTCAGCCTGGAGCAGACCCAGCCTGGCAGTTCAGTGTGTTCTGGAACACTCCTTCTGGTAGCATTTCCCACCTTCTGGGATGCAGCTGAACCCTGCAGCTGGAAAAGCTCATGCTGTTGGTGCACCTGGCTGTGGCTATCATCAAATACCCTCTTGGTTGCACTCACAAGAAGGACCTTACACACTGGCTGTGGGTGTGAGTGTGGTGCTGGGTGTACAAGAGAGCCAGAGCCAGCAGCAGAGCTCCCCCACCACACCAGTGACCATCACTTAGCAAAAAAACCAAATCATTACAGCTCTAGTCCCTGTTTCTCTTCTTCTCACACTCAGGTGAGTGTGGTCCCTGCCACCAACAGCACTTCAGAAGCTGCATTTCCCCAGGAATGCTCATCTGCAGCCTCAGGATCTCAGGGGGCAATGAAGAGGAGAGAAATGCAATTCATTCTCTCAGGAATGTTCCATTTAGTGGCAGCAATTTGGTTCTTCCCCCCTGGGAGGTCAGCTCTGCTTATCAGTGCATTTATTACCTTTATTTGCTAGTTCTCACAATGAAGAATGAGGCAAAGCCATGCTCAAGGTCACCTGGGTTGTCCCAGGTGGTTTCCAGCTCCTTTCATAGCTCACCCAGTTAAGTGCACCACTAAAACTGCATCTTCAGAAACCCCTTGTCTCCTTGAACTTCTTTTTTTACCTGACATCATGCACCTCTGCTTGGATGTTAGAACCAGTGAGGGAATGGGACATTTAACCTGGGATAACTAAGGAGGTTAGATCAAGGGATGCACTGCCCATTTACCTCAAAGATGCAAAAAAAAGACCAAATATCCTTCTGATTTTGAACCCACAAAATACTCTCCTTCCAGCCTAAAACAGTTACTCAGAGAGACCAACTCCATTAAGCTCAGTGTGTGAATGTTATGAGCCTAATGAGGACTATTTAGATGCCAATGTTAACAATTTGAGCTGCTGGACTAAAAACACCTCATTATTCTGTCACCAGAGACCCACGGGCAGAATCCTGTCATCTCTGCAAGACCCAGGCACTAATGAAAGGAAAACAGAGGTGGCCAAGGAACAATTCTGAGGGGACAGTTTTTGTCCTGACATGCCTGGGAAGGACATTCTGGGTTAAACCCATCCTGAAGAACGACTCTAGGAAATCAGGGCTGAGTATTTCTAAACAAGATACATTTCCAAGATTTCCAGCATCTTGGCACTTGCATCTGAAGCCTCTCATAATCTTGAAATTATACCAATCTTGTGGGTTCAAGCTGAAACATGAGAGCTGGGAGCCTTCAGTTCTGCTGCATTTGCAGGAGAGCTTCCAAAATGTCACAAATGTGTTTATATTCCCAGCAAAAGGAGAGAACACAACTGGGGTAATCCATCCAACCCTTCAAAAATTATATATATAGGTATTAAAAAATCCTAGTAACCTCACAGTGACAACCAGACCTTTTAATACCTTGTACACAAATATTTCCATACACATTCAAAGAATTATTTGCATCCCCACTACTTTTGTCATATGTATTTTGTGGGTTCCAAACACCTGGCTCTGACATCCCACAGATTAACATGAGAATTGGGGAATTTCTTTTGCTGCTAAACTAATTCTGGACTGAGAGACTGAGAAAGGTAAATGAACACAACCAGATTTTTATTTTTAAAGCCAAACTGCAGGATTTTAAGGTAGAAATCATGATTGGGGTCACCCAGCAGTAGAATGATTGGTAGGAGAAACTTCCCTCCATGAGCTCATCAGTCCTCGGGTAACCCTGCAGCAGTCAGCCAAATTCTAGCCACACTAACCACTTCATGCAAAAATGCAGAAAGGCTCTCAAAATAACATGGAAAACAAAATGATGCAACCTCCTTTCATTTGCCTGTGTCATAAAGACCTGAAAACCCCAAATGCAGGGGGAAAAAAAAAGCCTCAGAGCACTAATTCCCACAAGTGTTGCAGTCAAAAAGAATAACTTTATGGGCCACTTCATTCTGTATCAGGCAAGAATCTCTGCTTCCCTGGGGTGGGCCAAGTCCAAACCTGGATTTATGGTTCTGCAGCTACAAGGGTCACATTGGCTTTGATGAAGAGCTAGGGAGTGAGGGCAGCTCTGGAAGCAAACCCTGGCCATCAGGAGTCCTGAGGCTGCCAGAAGAATGGAGGTATCATGGGAAGTCTCCTTTTTTCTGCCTTCCCAGCTTCTCCTGCCTGTTCCATGTTCAGGAATCTACAGCTCCCTTCTTTTCCACAGCTCTCCTGCACAAGCTGGGCAGTGCTGACTGCAGGAGGGAGCAGACTCCACTCCATCAGGCTGCAGAAATCCAAGCTGTGCATTTTTGTTCTGCTTCCTAGTCATACCTGATTATCCTCCCCTTTGATGCTGCTCAGGGGAAGGCAGTGCACAGAAGTGATTTACTAATTATGGGACAAATTCTGCAGACCTCCTTCTCCAAACATTTCTGTGAAGTCAATGGGATTAATCACCCCAGCGGGAGCTCAGTCATTTGGGCTCTGGACAGAGGATGGTGCTTGAAGCAGAGAGACTTTGGAGTCTCCTCTGCACCCAAAACTGCACCCACAGCAGCCCCTTCAAGCCCCCATCTGGCACCCATCTGCTGCAGGAGACCTTGCAACCCCAGGGGACACCAACCCCAAGGAGCCCATCTTCTCCTCCTAGACCCTAAGGTTTGGAATCAGAGGCTTCTGAGTCTTTGCACCCAAAACTGCACCCACAGCAGCCCCTTCTCCCCCATCTGGTATTATCTGCTGCAGGAAACCTTGCAACCCCAGGGGACACCAACCCCAAGGAGCCCATCTTCTCCCCCCAGACCCCAAGGTTTGTTTTCACTGCCAAGAGCAGTTGAGATATTGAGGGAAAGAAGAGGAATTTTGGAGCTTCAGATGCAGGCAGCTTCTGAACTTCCCTTAGATGTCCAAGCAGCAGCAGCAGGGATGCCTCCGGCATGCCCGGTATTTACATGAAACCAACATCATTACCAACAAATACGTGTTCCCAACCTCGCACCGCCCAGGAGCAGGTGAGGCAAACTGTTTGCAGACTGGTTTAAACTTACCACACAGCCCATTCCTTTCCCAGACTGGGGAGGGTGAAGCATGAGAATGCTGTGAATTCCCCAATGTTTATCTTGCTCAACGGGTTTTATTTCACCGCATCGTTAGGTCACCCTCAAATTCCCCCGAACAATGAGGGGGGGAAAAACCCACAGAAAAGGGTGTGGCTTCAGGAGCAGTGTTCACAAAAAAATGCCCAGGTTTTTTCCCCATCCAGAAGCTGAGCAGGGAAAGGGGAGGCTCTGGAAACACTTGTATCCCTCCAGTGTGGCTGCAGACCCTGGGTAGCACTGCCCGGCGCCAGGCAAACTGGCTCCCTGGAAAATCCTTACCCTGTTCCCAAGCTGCCCCTTTAGTAACACAGGAGGTTTCTCCTCTAAATGCCAGTTTCTCTTCAAAGTGTGTGGGAGAGGGAGGGGGACTAGAGGACTCGCTCCCTTCCTCTGCTGCTCTGCTCCGTCATTTAGGGATCAGGCTTGCAATTGTTCCACTGCCACAGCATTTGCTTGCAAAGGAAACCTCTTCTCTGGGCAGCTATTTAGGTTAAAAAGTAACCTCATTAGACTCCCCAATGCTTTGAAGACAAATTTCAGTTGCTTCCCCTACTGGAAACCTTGCCAGCTGAACCTTTCTCCTCCCCTCCCTTCCCAATCCCACCCCCTCTCCCCTCTCCACC
>VYZU01057020.1:0-37726 GCA_013401355.1 Ceyx cyanopectus | reverse complement strand
ACCCCCAGACTGATAACAGACCGCTCTCTTTTAACCCTCCTCCCTCCCCTTCAATGTTCTTTCAAAGCAGCCAGGATCCATCCAATACAGACAAAAATCACCCTGTCTAGAGGAGCTGACTGTTGGCTTGTTTTCAAATACCTCTCCTTAAGCAGCAAGCAGCCTACGTTTCAGACTGACTGTGTTTCATATTCCAGGGTTTGGGATGCAGTGGAACCGTTAAGGATCCATTTCCCTTTTCAGGGATTTCCAGGCCTTTTTTTGAGTTTTCAAAACCATTTGCAACGAGCTTCTACAATCAGTACCCCCCCCAAACCCTTTCCTTCCCCTTTTCCTGGCCTCTTTATTATTTATTTAGCCAGATCAAAGGGCCTTTTCATCAGGCTTGTATGCTGCTGAAGTCATTTCAGATCACAAACAATGGTGGACAAACTCTGGAAATAGCTCCCCGTAGGACTAGGAAGGTTCTGAGCAGCTTCAAATCCCCCCAAAGCTCAGACTCTGCTCTCAAAACAGACTGGGTTCTTCTTCATGTCCCCCCTCCTAACAATACCAGAGACCTCCCTGGGTACTCACGTAGCAACACTCTCCTGTTGCTCCTTTGTATTAACCTTTTAGCTTCAAAATGAGGCCAGAATCATGCTGCCAAATCCCACCTGGTCTGAGAGAGCGATGAGATGGGAATGCAATAGGTAAAGCTGTATTTTTAGTCCACCTGAACTTCATCTTCACCCACACAGAGATCAGTGTCAGATCACTGACACTGGCTCAAGCCAAATCTAGCTCCTTATCCAGAGGAAGCCAGAGCAGGCTGAGATTTCAAAGGATGCAAGGAAAAAGAGGGAAAGCAAGGCTGGGATGAGGCACAAAGCACTTTCCATTTTCCTTACGCTTCAGTCCACTGAAGATAGCATTTGGAAAACTAGATCTAGAGGAAGCTCAGGTGACTTTTGTTACCTGCTACCTGCACCATCATTGTTTTCCTTCCCTCCTCCTTTCCTACATAGCATTTAAATGCAGTTTAAATCTAAAACCAAAAAAACATCATCTTTTGTCTGGGCAGATGTAATTAAAGAACAGCTTAAGTCTTGCAGTAAGTAACTGGAGGTTTCTGCACTGAATCACAGCTTTTGTAGCAAAGCTTTTGTAAGGCTCTGGAGCCTCAGCATTAAACTTCCCCATGCCAGAAAATCAAGCTGGCTTGTTTGGGGGGTTTGTTGTGGTTGGTTGTGTTTTGATTTGTTGGTTTAAGAGTCAGGCCTCCCTAGGTAAGCCACAGAAACGAGTTGCAGTCCTTCCAGAGTCTGCAGCTCTACACAAATAGATCCTCTCACGGCATAAAGATGGAGCTTTGGGCCCAGGAGTGAGTTTCACACTGCTTTGGGAACCTTGCTTACCTGACTGACCCGTACTCAGGGGGATGCTGATACCTCATCATAGGCCCATCAGATCTTCCCTGCTGGCTCATGCGATGGTCGCTGTAGAAATGTCCCGAGTCCTGAGCTTTGCAGTTCATAGCCGGGGCGGATACGTTTTTGTACGGATACTCCGGAGGAGGACCCCGCTGCTCCATTCCTTTCATGTTGGGCTGGGAAGGGGGGGCCTGCACCGAGTTCTTGTAGAACTCATTGGAGCCAGAATTCTTATAGGGGTCGCTGGACTGCTGAGGAGAAAGGGGAGAGAGGGGGGAGAGCGGGGCGCTCGTGACGGGCGCGTGGGCCTTGACGCCGCTGGTGGCCAGGGACAGCTGCATCAGCCTCTCGCTCAAGGAGCGGACGTGCCCTTGCTTCAGGTCCTTCAGTCCTTCATCCTGGTGGACCTTCCCCGGGCTCACCCTCTGAACTGTGGGCCTCCCTTCAGTCCTCATCTTTTGGTTGGTGACCCCCGTGACGTAAAACGCCGCCCCGACGCTGGCGTGAGGCTGGCCCCTGAAGTACTGCGACTGCACTTTGGCTTCCTCGTAGGTCGGGAGATCCTCGCTGTTCTGAAGGCGAGGGGAGAGCTGCTTCTCCATGATGCTGTTGTCCACCTGTATCTCCTGGCCCTGGGGCTCCTGGCGGGCAGCATGAGTCACGAGCTGGTGGTCCTGGGAGCTCAGCCCTTCGTTCTGAGATGCTGGACTGCCGGCGCTGGGGAAAGGGGGGGCATTTCCTGTGGCTTGCTGGTGTAAGGCGAGGAGGTTACGGTTGTCATTGGGGTTTCCGTATCTGAGCTGCTCCTGCAGCAGGCGTTGTAAAACTGTCGTAGCTGCTTGCTCTTCTGAATTCCTCATCTCAAACTGTGGTGCCTTTTGGGTGGAATGGAAAAGCTGCCCTTGACCTAAGGAAAGGAGACACGGTTATTAGCGCCTGAGTGGATCAAGCCAGAGACATTTAAGAGTCTTGAAATACAGAAAGAAGAAGGAAAAAAAAAAAAAGCAGGTTAGATTACCAAAGGTTCCCATAACAATGAGGGTCGTTAAGGCCCTTGACCTAAGAAGGACTTGCATGCCAGGGGGCAAAGCTTGGAAAGGTGATGAAAGGTGACTTGCAAGTTTATGGGAATATCAATGGGATGCATACGGAATGCCCGGGCCACAGCAAGGCTGCTTTCAGGCAGAAAGGAGACCTGCAATTCACAGGATAATGGTGAAAATGCCTAAATCCTGTTTGCTTTACACTTCAGACTACCAACAGTGAAATACACTTCCCATATTTGCAGGCAGACAGGATTAAAGGGTGAAATCAGCAAGTTTTAAAGGGGGGGGGTGGAGGAAGTGAGGCCCACTGAGATAATATGTAGTTCAAAGGAAGTAAAGAAATCTCTTAGCTTAGTTCGTTTCAAGCAATTAATGCATACCTTGTTAGCCAGCAGGTTTTTAGAGTTATGAAACAGCCAGAGTGAGATCAGCACCTCATCTCCCTGCTGCAGAAAACACTCTAGATACTGGTGCAAGGGAGAACTCTGGGACTTCCTGCTACACAAAGGCAACCAAGTCCTCACACATCCCAACACTGTCAGCTGAACACATGCAAATGCAAGAGGAGGGGAAAAAAAAAAAAAAAAAAAAGAGTTGTCTGATCTAAGGAACAGAAAGAGATCTCCAAGTGGCAGGAAAAAAACACCGTGTACCAACGAGAGCAACACAAAGAGCCAATGTCAAGCATATCCTAAACACAGATTAAGTCAGTGACCACCAGTGATTACACTCCCAGGGGACTCAGGAATTTGTCATGGAAACTCAAAGCCTTGCGTGAGTTGAAAGATCTAAAATGAGTGATACCTCTGAGACATTGAACTAAAAGCAGAGCTACTCTGGAGCCAGAACAGTTCAGAATGGAGTATGCTTTGCGTGTTGGCCAAGCTGTGACTCTGCCCTGACAGCAGAACACACATTGCTGAGCTGGCACTTTATTTTGACACCTTTGTTCTGCAGAATACTGTCAGAGGTGACTTGTTCCCAACAGTTTGTTCCACAGCAGAACCTGGGATGGATGGCAGGAGGAGGAGATTTAAAGGGTCTGCTTTGTTCTGCATCTCCACAACCACAGTGTCCCCCCCGGGCCAGCCCATCCCTGCAGCAGGAGGCCTCCAGGCAGAACCCTTCTGTGAACCTTAATGAAGGGAAAGTGAAAATCCACCTCGTTCCAGGCAGCCTCACCAAACTAGGAATTCAGGCCCTGTTAACTGGCCTGGAACATGACTCTTCTGGAGAACTACTTGAAGTGGCACATACCTAATTCCTTCACTTTGAGCTCCTTGGTAGGGAGGAGCAGTTCTGCCACATGGGGGGACACAGGCAGCCTTCCTCCCACAGCTCCACTCAGAGGTGGCTTCCGTCTCCTCTTCAGTCGGCCAGATCACTTGATACTCTCCTGGCTTCCAAAAGAATTCTGAGGAAAGCATCAAAAACATCATTTTAATTAGCAGATGAGACCCTAGAAATAATAAACCTTGGCTCATAGTTCAGATTATTCTTTTGGCAGCTTCTTGTTGTCTCCCAGAGCCCCACAGTTGAGATCCCTTTAGGATGAACAAACCACCTCCCCCGTCCCTCACAATCTACTCCAGCTGCTCCTTTAATCATGACAATTTCTGCTCCAAGATTGAACGCTGCCAAGTACTGCTCTGTCCCATCTGTGCCTCCAAGTGAAACAGTGATTAAAACCTGCTAATTCTTTAACTCCATTGTTTTATTTCTTCTTTTTTTTTCTTTTGCTAAGAATGAAAGCTGCAGCACAGATGACGATGCCCTGCGCTCACGGCTCCTCTTCCAGCACTGCTGTGCATTTTGAACTGTATCAGCAAGAAAGCCTTTGATGAAAGGCAATATGGTCAAATGCTTTATCAACTCAGACAAATCATGCCTCAGAAATGACACTGAGAATGAGCAGCATACGAATGTTAGCTTAGCTTACAGAGTGGGAAAGCAAGAGGAAAGAAAAGAACCACTGACCAAATCCACGCCAGGAATATATTGCAGAGCACAGCTGTAATTCCCCAAACATTCCTTAATTACATTACTTTTCCCTTGCAGAATAGAAAGCACTAAAGAAACTTTAACCATTGAGGGGAGAACTAGGAGAAGATGAAAAAAAAAAAAAAAGTCTATTTAGGCTCATTATCCAAGCAGCAGTTAAATCTACTCCTGGAGGTGTCCTCGAGAAGAAGGCAAACAACTCCAAACAAGTGGAACATACCTGTGCACTCATCCTCCTTCTATTTTAAGGGCAGGCAATTAGAACTCACCAAAACTAAAACTGTTCACTGAGATGTAAAACTTCATTTCCTGGAATGTTGCAAAAAAGCAAGCCAACAGATGAGGAGAAGGAATGCAGCCCTGGATACTTCTGTCTCTGCCTTGTTATGGCACAAATCCACACCCAAGCCAAATTATCTCAGATCTGCAAGTTAAATACTTGAGGTGTCAACAGCAATTTCAAGGCACATGAACAATATCTAAAGCAGAGAACAAGGCTGTGTTGTGTGCTCTTGGTACTTTCAAGATGGTGGTTGAAAAAACCATCGAATGTCAAATTCTTAACTGGTGACTTAGCTGGAGAGGGGATATATTGAAAACAGCTGCCAGCAAATATGCAGTAAAGAACCTTTAAACCAGGCATTAAGATAGCAGATAACCACAGCAATTTTTAGCCTCTTTTCCCAGTGTTGCACAATAGAAGTTAAGGATTCCTTATCCCCTCTCATACCAGTATCATCACTGACTCTTCTTTTTTTCTTCCTCCTTTTTCTTAATTTTTTTTTTTAAACAAAGTTGCCCTAAGCAACCCTTTTTATTAGAGCATAAAAAGGCTTTTATTATGCAATATGATGCTGCCTTTCCACCCAAAGATTTCTTTTGTCTCAACTGGAAAAATCTAAAGCACAGGGCTGGGGGGGGGGGAGCAGAATGTTTATTTTTTTAAATCCAAAGATACAATCCAGCCTGAGATCCTGCCTCTCTGCCTTACAGATTTTCTCAACAGACACATGCAATCTGTGCACGTTTAACTCCTTCAAACGCTCAGGGAAGTGATTCTGTGTGCAACCATTTCACACACAGCAGCTCTCTGCCCATTCTGCCAAAGGGAGGGCACGGTTCACACCAAAAGCATTTGCTGGAACTGAACACTACTCATTTTCCTGAGGATGTCAACAAGGAATCAGCCTGGAAATCCAAAAGAAAAGGTGGACTGAGATACAGTGTGAAGCTATTCCGGCCAACAAATCCAATTTATTTAAATACCAACTGTTAGCACAAAGCTGATTTATTTTTTTTTTCCAATTTTATCCCATTATTTTTAATTAACAAAGAAAATCTTGTGCAACTAACTTGGGTGGCAGCATTCCCGGAATCTGCTTTCTGAGCGAGTTGGAAACTCAGGGCAGAACCAGTGAGTTCACTTTTCTCTGTAATGAAACCCAAAAATGAGCAGCAGGATGGGTACTGAAGCCCATGTGTTAGTTATTTGGCCACCAAAATCTGTGGTAGGCTCTTCCAGCAATTTCAGTTTTCAGCGTGCCAAAGATGGGAACCAGTGAGGTACACTGGGAAAGTTATGGAAGAGCTGGAAGGAAACTGGATTTGGTTCTGCAGACATTTTAAATAAACAGATAGATTTGGGGGTTTAGCCTAAATCTGCTCCAACAGGCAAGGCTGAATTCAGCCCACCAACAACTGTCCTGGCTTATGGATTGGATGGTGCAATCTGGATAACCACAAAGCCTAGAAAAACCTCCTTTTCCAAGTGGAAAATACAGTTTTAGAGCAATTCTGTTGCAAGGGAACAGAGTGAGGTAGATTCCCCAGCCTGTTCCTGAGCATCACAGAGTATCACTGGATGCTTTGGGTTGGAAGGGACCTTAAAGATCATCTCATTCCTAACACCTCCCTCTGGATCAGGCTGCTCTCATCTTACTGCCTCATTCTAACTTCTGGCCTGAAATTATTCATGGTAACTTGGTAAGTTCTCAGGGGAAACATCAGAGTCTAGAACTGCAAATAGCGTGGCACGTAACCACGCTGAGATGAATGGGCATCAAAGGGGAGGCAATAGGGGTATTATTTAAGGAAAAGACCCATGTTTGCAGGGCACTGGGTAAAAACTCAGTAGTTGAAGCTTCTGTCTTAAACATCATGCAATTATGCACAGGAATCTTGCCAGTCCCTCGTGAGGAAGAAAGATTAATGAGGAATTTTTAATGATCCTACTGCCAGGCTGTAAGGAACCAAAGCAGCACATTTCTCTATGGCATGCAAATATTTTTCAGCATTATAAAAATAAACAAGCTTAGACAAGTGAGCTACTCACTCCTGGTTGATGAGTGGCTATAATGCTATAGCTCAATTAACCTGCGTGGAGCAATAATAACCTCAGAGGCGAAGAGAAGCATCTTTTTCCAGCTTGTGAAACAAAGAGGAATGCAAGAGTCCCTGTGAGGACAGCCTGTACATACTTGCCCAGGATGACTGCTTAGCTGAGATGCTAATTAGCTTACACATCAGGTGGGATGGGAACAGGTTCACCACCTCACAAGGGCTGGAGGACAGTTAAACACTTTCAGTTTTCCTCCTACATTTGGGATCGCTCAGACCCAGAACAATCCAGCAGCAGACTGTGAACTCCAGAGGGAAACTCTGCCAAGAGATTCTGAGAAGATGCCCCTGTGGTGCTGCTTATCCTGGCAGCAGCTGATGGGATGCCAGCAGGTAGATGAAGCCTTTGGTTGGTTTGGGATTTAGGTGTTACCCTCAGATATACTGTTACAGAGGAGGGGAACACAAAGCAAAGCCTAGAGCAGAAAGGACAGGCTGTGAGTCCACTAAGTCACCCCAAAGATGCCTTTGGTACCTGGGCTACACAGGACCCAGCAACTCATGGCCTGCAAACTTCATTCAACAGGGGTGTCTGCAAGAGCACTGGGAACAGGGCTGCTGCACAGCACACTCACTTGGAGGTGGGCAGGAGCACAGGACTCCAAGGGACAAAGGCCACCATTATTTAATGAACAGAGCAGGTTAGCACTGAAGGCTCTTTGTTTCACTTCAGTCCTACCCAAAGAGGAGGAAAAAAGAGAATACACACAAGGATAGTCCTTGAGAATCAGTTCCCACCTTCTGGTGCCAACACCCAAACCTGAGAGGCAGCACCAACAAACCCCAGGGTTGTGATAAGAGTTTTTAGCACCTGCTCCTAACCAAAAGTGGGTTCCAGACTCCAACTGTAAACACTTGCCCAGCTTTCATCCCAGCACCCTGTCCCTGCTTGCCTCGATCTGCAGCCTGCAGCTCAGGTGATCTCAGAGGGTGGCACTGAGCAGGTGCATGGCCCACTGCCAGCATTACTCATCTGCATACCAGGAGGACAGAGTCACTGAGCAAACACAAGGGAAAACTTCCTTCTTTTCACTAAAACCCAGAACAATGTCACCTGGAGGGGTGCAAATAATGCACATACCCATGGCATTAAATCATCTGGCAATTTCAGTGAGAAGCCACCAGAACATCCAAAGTTTGATTGTGGGTCTAACCACTTTCTGGGCCAGAGTCCCCCTTCAGCAAGGACTAGCCTGCCTTGCCAAGAACTAACCATCCTCTTCAAACACTTGTGGGTTGGGGCATGAGGACAGCACAAAAAAGCTTGTTAGGCCTGGAGAAAAAAGCAGCAAATTGGTGGGCCCAGCTTGAGATGTCAAGACACTGACATGGGAAGACCCCCCTTCTAAATAACATAGGTCTAAGGAAAAAAAAAAACCCTGAAAAGACCTTACTTGACCTTTGAATTGCTGCTCCCTCGCTATAATGCATCAATTTCTTCACAGGGAAGTACCTATAATCTTCACCAGCATAATTTAGGTTTTATGTTACAAAAGGAAAGAAAAAAAAACCTACTTAGTCTGGGATAAATAGGAATGTTTCATGGCTTTTAAGCACTTGGGTAAGAATGCTGTGGAATTTCAAGTTTTAAAAGTCAGAGGGCCAAGAGGATTTATTCTGAATGTACTGACCCAACAGCAAAACCAGTTGTGTTCTATTCATCCAGCTGGTTTTATGGGGAATATTGCTGCAGGATCACACCATTCAGCTGCTGCCAAGCACTACTCACCCATCTGCAGAGACACAGCCCTTCAGTGGCACGTACTGCAGCTCATTCCAGCCCAGGAGGCTGCAGCTCTGCTGCTAACTTCCCAAAAGCCAAGATCTCACCTCTCAGATGCCATCCTGATGAAGGCAGCTCGAGCTCACAGGGGTTTAGTCACAGCAGGTCTCGTTTCAGAGGGCAGCACAGAGCCAGCAAGATTCATCTGCCTCAAACTTTGCAGATTTCCAGCTCATCAGCCTGGGGGATTGTTACAAACCCAAGCCACAGTTTGAATTCGACATGGAGTGTTGTTTTGTCTTTGCAGAATGCCCCACTTCTTGCTGCTGCAGAGCCCTGCTCCTGTCGTCAGCAGCCCCTGGCCCACAACCATCCCAACTATGCCTCAGCACCATTTTCATTGCATTGTGTGGTTTCTCCATTCCTTTGCTGATTGAGTCCAGGCCTCTCCTCGGGGCTCTCAGATAATGAAAACCATGTGAGAGGAAAATGTAATCTTCCAACAGGCAAACCAGTTTGGTGTACACTATCAGAAGGGAGCAAAAACGTTGACAGTGCATCATTTGTCCCTAGTGATAGGATCAGGCTGCTTTAATTGCTGGTGAGATTAAATAAAGAAAAAAAGGGGGGAAAAAAAAAAGATATTACTATCACCATCTACATTAAAAATAAAGAGAAGGTTTGCACCTAAAAAGTCAAGCCCTGAAAACAATGGCAATGCAATCTCCTAACAGATATTTCTGGTTTATGCCACCTTAAGGGAGTTTTGTTTTTTTCCTCCTGTGTCTGTTGTGACATCCTGAAAATTTAGACCCTAAGTTGACACAGCTACAAACCACAGGTGGAGAAGGGTGCAGAGAAGAAAACACTCACTCTGGCCTGACTTTAGCCTGGAATTTTCTGGCTTTTTCTAGCATTACCACAAGTTAAACTATTTTAAGCCCCCGTAGGGAGGAGCTCTTTTGATTTCACAAAGCATTTAACGGGCCCAGAACATGCCCAGCAACTTCCACCACGGGCTGCTCTGGGGGTTTGGTTTCTTTCTCCCCCCTGAAAACACAGGGAACTGGGGTTACTGAGCTGTGGGATGCTGTGGATGAAGGAGGGGAACACACCCAGTGCAGCACTGGGAGACCCAATGGCCACTTTGGATCTCGGTGTGGGTTAAAAAGATGGATTTGTTGGGTTTTGGTTCAGTTGGTTGTTTTTTTTTCTCCAAGTAAAACCCAACAGAAGATGCAGATCATCCCATTTTTAGAAAGCAAAGCTGTTCTAAAAGCAGTTTTGGGGCTGTGCTTTTATCCCAGCCACCTGGGTTTTATCCCTGCACCTTCTAAAAGCCTTTTGGAGGATGATTAATTCAGGCTCCCCACCACCCTGGGAGGAAGATATTACACTGTACACAGCACGGATTGGCCAAGCCCTGGCCTGTGTTTACCTTTTTGTTGCCACAATTATGTCACCCTGGGAATTGATTTCTTCCAACGTAGCTGTTCCAGCAACCACTCTAAAGCAGATGTAGTTCCACTAGGAAATAATTGTTTTTAGGTATATTGCTTCAGAAACCTTGTGCAAACCACACCAGGAAAACTTCTTCCTTGCCAATACAAACTTCATCACTACTAAAAAGATTTTTCCATGCTAACTGGAGCAGGAAATATTTTAAGCACAGAACACAACTACATGGAGGGTGTGGGCATCCCAGAACTTCAGCAAGCAGAAGGATGGGGACTTGCTGAGGGTGTTTTCCAGCTGCAGAAGATCTTACCCAAAGGAGAGTAGAATAAATAAAAATAACTGCTCTCAGTCACTTCAACATTTAGCATCCTGCAGTAAAAAGTGTTTCACATTTGTTTGTAATTCATATATCACCATTCAACACAATATATATCAGCTAATACCAGGTATTAATTCTGTGTGCCCCTCTGCAGGTACCTTACCCTAATTTTCTGTTCTGTGTCTCCAGAAATAAGGAGGAGGGTTCAGCTTTGTTCCTTTTCAGCAAGACAATGGGAAAATTGGGAAGATCTCTTTTTCCCACAGATATGTTTTTTTTTTTCCCAAGCCCCACAAGAAGCTGGGCCAGCCCTGGTATGAAGCAATAAAATTTGTTGCAGCTGAACACAGAACCACCCAAATTAGAACAGCAGGAAAAGTCCAGCAAACCCTGAACAAAGTCACTGAAATGTGGAATTACTTTCCTTGAGGGTTACAGTAAATAATCCTAAAAGATGAAGTAATTCCGTTAAAAAACAAGTTGTGTGGCGACACGAAGCATTTGAAAGCAAACAAACATCACTGTGATACAACACTGAGATGAGGGCTTGCAAATGCTAATTAATTCCACTAAAGAAAACCTTAAATTGGCTTAATTCACAGACATTCATATACGAACTGCTCAACAACCTCTTGGGCTACAATTAGTAAGTGCTTTGCTAACACAAGTCATAGCAAGGCTTTTAAAACCCGATTTTACTACATCAGTGAAGTTTTTCATGGTCTAAGCAAAGTCTTGGTTCTATATTCTAAGCAAAACTGATGCACCTTATATAGTCCAAGGAAAAAAACCAAAGACCTTTTTCAGTTTGTTCTCNAAAAAAAAAGATATTACTATCACCATCTACATTAAAAATAAAGAGAAGGTTTGCACCTAAAAAGTCAAGCCCTGAAAACAATGGCAATGCAATCTCCTAACAGATATTTCTGGTTTATGCCACCTTAAGGGAGTTTTGTTTTTTTCCTCCTGTGTCTGTTGTGACATCCTGAAAATTTAGACCCTAAGTTGACACAGCTACAAACCACAGGTGGAGAAGGGTGCAGAGAAGAAAACACTCACTCTGGCCTGACTTTAGCCTGGAATTTTCTGGCTTTTTCTAGCATTACCACAAGTTAAACTATTTTAAGCCCCCGTAGGGAGGAGCTCTTTTGATTTCACAAAGCATTTAACGGGCCCAGAACATGCCCAGCAACTTCCACCACGGGCTGCTCTGGGGGTTTGGTTTCTTTCTCCCCCCTGAAAACACAGGGAACTGGGGTTACTGAGCTGTGGGATGCTGTGGATGAAGGAGGGGAACACACCCAGTGCAGCACTGGGAGACCCAATGGCCACTTTGGATCTCGGTGTGGGTTAAAAAGATGGATTTGTTGGGTTTTGGTTCAGTTGGTTGTTTTTTTTTCTCCAAGTAAAACCCAACAGAAGATGCAGATCATCCCATTTTTAGAAAGCAAAGCTGTTCTAAAAGCAGTTTTGGGGCTGTGCTTTTATCCCAGCCACCTGGGTTTTATCCCTGCACCTTCTAAAAGCCTTTTGGAGGATGATTAATTCAGGCTCCCCACCACCCTGGGAGGAAGATATTACACTGTACACAGCACGGATTGGCCAAGCCCTGGCCTGTGTTTACCTTTTTGTTGCCACAATTATGTCACCCTGGGAATTGATTTCTTCCAACGTAGCTGTTCCAGCAACCACTCTAAAGCAGATGTAGTTCCACTAGGAAATAATTGTTTTTAGGTATATTGCTTCAGAAACCTTGTGCAAACCACACCAGGAAAACTTCTTCCTTGCCAATACAAACTTCATCACTACTAAAAAGATTTTTCCATGCTAACTGGAGCAGGAAATATTTTAAGCACAGAACACAACTACATGGAGGGTGTGGGCATCCCAGAACTTCAGCAAGCAGAAGGATGGGGACTTGCTGAGGGTGTTTTCCAGCTGCAGAAGATCTTACCCAAAGGAGAGTAGAATAAATAAAAATAACTGCTCTCAGTCACTTCAACATTTAGCATCCTGCAGTAAAAAGTGTTTCACATTTGTTTGTAATTCATATATCACCATTCAACACAATATATATCAGCTAATACCAGGTATTAATTCTGTGTGCCCCTCTGCAGGTACCTTACCCTAATTTTCTGTTCTGTGTCTCCAGAAATAAGGAGGAGGGTTCAGCTTTGTTCCTTTTCAGCAAGACAATGGGAAAATTGGGAAGATCTCTTTTTCCCACAGATATGTTTTTTTTTTTCCCAAGCCCCACAAGAAGCTGGGCCAGCCCTGGTATGAAGCAATAAAATTTGTTGCAGCTGAACACAGAACCACCCAAATTAGAACAGCAGGAAAAGTCCAGCAAACCCTGAACAAAGTCACTGAAATGTGGAATTACTTTCCTTGAGGGTTACAGTAAATAATCCTAAAAGATGAAGTAATTCCGTTAAAAAACAAGTTGTGTGGCGACACGAAGCATTTGAAAGCAAACAAACATCACTGTGATACAACACTGAGATGAGGGCTTGCAAATGCTAATTAATTCCACTAAAGAAAACCTTAAATTGGCTTAATTCACAGACATTCATATACGAACTGCTCAACAACCTCTTGGGCTACAATTAGTAAGTGCTTTGCTAACACAAGTCATAGCAAGGCTTTTAAAACCCGATTTTACTACATCAGTGAAGTTTTTCATGGTCTAAGCAAAGTCTTGGTTCTATATTCTAAGCAAAACTGATGCACCTTATATAGTCCAAGGAAAAAAACCAAAGACCTTTTTCAGTTTGTTCTCTGGTTTTTTGGTTTGTTCACTTTTTCTGACCAGTTCCCATCCCTTCACCTACTCCTTCCTCAATCTGCCACTGCCATTAACTGTGTGGTTTGTCCTGAATTTATAGGCAGGTAAATTCCTTTAAAATGACATCCAAGCATCAAGGTCAACACAAACTTCATCAACCCTGCAAAACCTCCTTTCACTTCCAGGCAAGCAACACAAACATCCTATTACACTGCATGGTTAAAATGCATATATAAAATGCCTATTTTAAAATGCATTCTTAAAATACATATTTTTAAAATACATATTTTAAAATGCATTTTTAAATGCGTATTTTTAAATGCATTTTTAAAATGCGTATTTTAAATGCATACCTTAAAATGAGTATTTCAAAATACATATTTTACAACGGGATTGCTTCTAGGAGCTTCTTCACATTATTATTCCCCCAAGCTGGTGAGATGTTTTCCCCCATCACAAGGATTCCATTTCAAGGCTGCTCTGGATTGAGCCAAGTAATGTGCAAGATCTGGCCATTTGCTGGCTGTGGAGCTGTCTGCACAGTGCAGTTTTCACAGGGATGCAATTCCAGCATCAGCTGCATTCGGAGCATGGACTGCCAAAGCTGCAGGTATGGCTGCAGAGGGGGATCCTGTGGCTGGCACCACGTTCCAGAGCTGTTGGGAATACACTCTCTAGGATAAAAAGGAGCTGCTGAGAAGCTCCTGAGCCAAGCTGGGCTCAGAGGGCAGTTGGTGCCTGGTGGTGCATGCAGAGGGGGGTTGAAAGGCCAGGGTACGGATGCTGTGTGTGAGGCAGGTACAGAGAGGAGAGCAAGCACGAGAGGTGGATGGAAGTCAAATCTAGAAAGCAGCTTCTCGTGGGAATGTGAGAGAAGCAGAGAATTCCTGAAAGCAGAAAAGGAGCTTACAGCAATCAGCCATGGCCCAGATTCAGCACAATGGGCTACAGCATTTAGACAAATCCTCCTGAGCTTCCTGGAACTTTCTAACGCCAGCAACAGGCAACTTGGAACGCTCCAGGGAAGCACCAAGAGATCCAAGTCCTCTCTTGGATTTCAGTGCATAGAAGAGGAGAAAAAGAGCCTTGAACCTTATTGCCAATCACCGAGAATGGCTGTTCTCACACTATTCTAAACATTTGGTCTCCATGGAAGGGGGATACCTAGCAGCAAACATTGGCAACTAAGGACATTCCACTCCCACTGGATCGGCCACAATAGCAAGGAGAAGAAAAACCCCCTCAGGCTGCTTTGATGAGGGAACTTTTGAGGGGATTCCTTCCAAAGTCAGTGTCTGACAATCCCTTGGAATATGGGAATGCACAACGATGGTTACAAAGAGGAAAACAGGCACCTGATTTTATTCTGAAAGCATTTACACTTCACCCCAAAGTGAGAACATCTAATAATGCAGGAGCCTTTTGCCAAGAACAAGGGCATAGTTCTCTTTATAACTCAGAACAGAACCTACCCCACAGCACATTCTGCACTGAACAGAGAAACTCATCATTTTTACAGGTGTTTGGAGACAGGTTTGAGTTTAATACAAACTCTTAACACCTAAGAACTCTCTTCTATTGGCCTTTGTCCTCCCATCAGGTTACAGCTCTTCAGCAGCTGCCAGGAAGAATGAAGCAAGAACTGCAGAAGGCAGCTGTGCCCCAAGAGAGGTATGAGCAGATAAATTCATTCCCAGCTAACAGTATTTATACATGAACACACACTTGGACTGCTGGTAATGCTGGAATTAAAGACTTAGCTCTGTAAATACGTTAATACAGCAACAACTTAAACCTACATCAGATTTTGCTCCACGTTAAGAATATAAAGCCTGTAAAGAGCTGAGATTTGAGTTCAGCTGTTCATTCATCCTGGTGAGCCCCAGCATGGACCAAAACATCCTTGTGCAAGTTATTCCATCAATAAACTACCACCAAAACCACCACCTCCCATTAAAAAAAATTCAAAAAAAATCACATTACACTCAGCTGGAGACAAAAGGGAGCGAAAAGGGAGAAGTGTTTATGGTTTGAGACTTCAGGGGCTGCAGGTTCTCTGTCACGATGGGGAAAATGCAGCAGTAAAGCCACACAACCTTATTTCTGAATAAACAAAAAGCTTGGTCAGCCTGCTGCTGAAAGGCAGGATAAAGAGAACAAGAGAACTATTACATGATCTACACTTCTGGGCTTCTTGCTATTCTTTCCCAAAGTGAAGGGCTTATGCTAATCTGGATGCATCTGAAATACATCACTCAAGCCTTCTTGTACAAATATAGTTCTTATTTCTCCAGATAGATCCCCACCAGCTGGCACTGTTTGCATACAATGTTCAACCCCACTTCCAGAGCCCGTGCATTATGACTCATTTTACACTGAAAAACATTCATTCCCTTTGCCATTCTCACAAGATGCTGTATCCCACCAGAAGAATCTTGCTGGAATTCAACAATAAACCACCACGTTGTTGTCCTGCTTCCTCCAGCACAAAGAGGTGACAAGCTTTGGTTTGCTGTTTGGTTTTTTATTCTGCTTTTTTTTTCTTCCCCTTTCCTAACTGTGCTTTGCCCACAGAACGTCTTTGGAGAGGGGACAAAAGGATTTGCACCAATCCCTTCTATATGAATCAAATATTTATGCTATGCCCTCTTCAAGCACTTTCATCTAGTAACCCGTGGAATGTGATCTCCTGACCTTAACACTCAAGCACGTCTAAATCAGCTGCCCTTTGAGCTGTATTCCAGACTACAGAGGATTTTTATACCTTTAGATGACAACCATATGAAAAACTTGTGGGCATTGGGTGCTACAAAGCACACAGCAGTCCAAAGGCACCCAAGGGTGCTTCAGGAAAGAGCAACACTTGGATTCTCTCACATTTATGGCACAATCTGATGCCCTGTGTCACCATAAACGGGTGGAACAATGAACCATGCTGTCAGAATATGAAGCAGACGTGGCAATTGCAACACTTGTCGTGCCAAACAACAGCACAGTGATGAGGTGCCAGAGCTGCTGTGATCCCATGTCCCACTCTAAGGTCCATTCTGCCCTCTCCACACTGCCCAGCTCTCTGTCTGCCCCCAGGATGGGCAGTGCTTCCTCCAAAACATCTCCAGAAGCAGAAAGAGGAGCTTGAGGGAAGACCAGGGATCCCTTTCCCTCCTCCTGGAAATCCTACCCTTTCCTCAGGAAAGCACAAGAGCAGAAACAAATCGTTCTGTGGCACGTTTGTAGCTCCCAGGAATGTTTTATGGACAGGGGTTGTGCTGCAAGGAAGTGTCCTGAAGAAAAAGAGAGGGATACCAAGCACCCCAGATAAACCCAAGCACTGCAGGACAAATTTTTCCAGAGTAAGCTCATGACCCTACCCCAAGGCCAAACAGTCACTGAGGTAACCCTGGTGAAAGCCTGACCCAAAGATTTAGCAGGGTCATGGTCTCAATGCCAGGGTTCATGTTTCTCTATCAGCTCTGAAAAATAGACACCATGCTGCCCATCACTCACACAGGAGCAGCACAAAGGTGAGGGGCAACCTTGAGAAGGTGACCCTTGTGTTCCCACTCTGATTTGGTAGAAAAGCCAAAAGTGAAGCCCAGAAAAAGTGAAAAGTAGCAGAAAAAAACCATGAGGCAGCAGCCAAAACCTGTGCCAAGGTGGATCTTGGTCAGTCACCTGCACCAGTCCCCTCACAAGGTGCCCAGTTGGATGTTGCATCAGCACAGACCGAGGAGCCCTGAGAGTCCATCAGTTCAGAGCCCCCTGACCTGCTGCTCCCCCTCTAAGGTATGAACAGGACACCTTCTCCAACTTTCCTTCCTCACAGAAATCCCTCCAGGGAAGAGGAAGGGGGTAAAAAAACCAACCAACCAACACAACAACAGAAAAGAATGAGGAACAGAGACCACAGGGGACCAATGTGCAGCATTTCCTGGATCATCTACAAGAAATCCCCCCCAGTGGGAAAGAGCAGGATGCCGAGGTTGATTTCTCCACACTAACAACCAGATCCTCCTGCCAGGGGATGCTCTGTGCTTCCAAAGGGAACAATATAATCTTCCCTGCAACCAGGAGTCCAGCTCCACCAAATTCCACAGGCCTTCCCCTGCACAAAAGACCAGCGGTGATGGAACTCTACTCATGGAGAGGAAAAGAAGGAAAAGAAGAAGGAAAAGAAGGAATTTTCAAGGGTGTTATCACTTGTACACCAGCACACACACAGCACTTGGCCCCTGCTGAAAGGGGGGTGCTACAAAGTACATTCCCCTGCACAGAGACTGGGCCTCCATCCAGTTACTCTGTGCACATGTCCCTGTATGCATCTGCAGCCTGACTCTCAAAAATCATCTGAAAACAAAGCAACCAGCTCCTCACCCTCCTCCAGACAGTGCCAGGCATGTTCCCAGCCCTGGTCAACGATCTGCTGAGGCTTATTAATGACGGGTTGGATGCTTCTACACCTTGTGACACAGCAGCAAAGCACTTAATGCAAAACAAATTCCAGCGTGAAGCGAGAAATCTCGGCCGCCCCGCTGGTGGGGATCCAACTGCACCTACCTGCTTCTCTGGGAAGCATGAGGAGCAGAGATGATCCCAACACGTGGATCACAAGCACAAGGGTTCTATTCTCAAAGGAAAAGAGCAGTCAAGAGAAAACCAGGCAGACACAAACCCACTCCAGCCAGTTCCACGGAGCTCTAGTTGATGCCAGGGACACGCCACTGCACTGCTGTTCATTCAAACCCGAGGAGAAACGGGTGGGCAAGTGTGATTTTTATGCAAGAATTTCAGGAGATGAAGGGTATTCCTGAGGGAAAAGAGAAGTGATGGGCAAAAAGCTGACAGAGGAGAGAAGCAGCTCAACTCCCAGGTTGAGGCTGGAGGGAGGAATGCAGAGTCCCTTGCGCCATGCGTCTCTTACCTACTGGTCTGCAGAAGACAAAAGGGTTTTCTTCTCTTCAGAAACTGGACACTCGGAGCTGCTTGGGTCAGTCACACAAAGCTTCCCTGCTGCCAAAGGTATTTCCCCCCCCCCCCTCGGGTTTTTTGTCGCCGTTGTTTGGTTTGGTTTTTTTTACCCCGGAGAGTAAAGGGCAGAAGAGTGGATTCAGCAGGGGCAAAGGGTGGAATTCAAGCCTCAACGAGCGAACTGCAGAGCTCTCTCCCCTCCCAGAGACGTTTTCAAGGCGCTTTCATTTGCAAATCCTTCTTCATCCTCAGTGTCAATAAAACCGGAGAGGTGGCGGTGGGGGGGGCGGGCAGAGCAAACTTTTTGAACCGCAGAAATAAACCGCACTCCACGGACCGGGGAATGTGACACGAAGTGGATTTGGGGCTCGACTTTTTATTCAAAGAAAAAAAATCAAGCTGCTTCCAATGGAGACGGACGAGTGAAAAATCCACGGCGGCCCCGAAGCGCTTGGCAGGAGGATAGCGGGATCCGGAGAGCGGCGGAATAAACACAAAGCAGGGCAAGTCCGCGTCCCGGTGGAGATGACCCCGGCTCCGCTGTCAGTGGCAGCGCCCGCGGCCCCGGCAGGGCAGAGCTGCCCGCAGCATCGCACCCGGGACACGCCGGGCGGCTCCGCGCCTCCTTCTCCGCGGTTACCTGTGCGTAGCGGGGCGAGGAGGAGACTCCGGAGCGGCCCGAAGCGCTGCTCGCTCCCCGCTGCTCACACCGCTGTGGGGGGGCGCTGGTAAAGGCCGGACCGGGCCGGGCAGCTCCGCTCCCTCCTCCGCCTCCTTCCGCCGGGCTCTGCGGCGCGGGCGCCCCGCGGGACGGCGCCGGGCCAGGGCGGGCAGGAAGCGGCCGGAGGCCCCGCCCGGGGACCGCCCCTCGCCGCCGGCCCCGCCCCGCCCCGCACTCCGCCGCCGGCCGCTATTGTGTGCGGGGAGCCGCCGCCGCTGCCCCGCTGAGCTACGCGCAGCCCCTCGGGAAGCCGCCCGGGTCGCTGCGATGATGCTCGGGGGGGGGGGGGGGTTTGGGATGCCGAGGCGCTTGGCCACCTGCCGAGGTCTCTCCCCAAGCATTCCGCTAAGCCCGGGGAGTTAATGGGTTCATAGCAACGCACACCGGCCAAGGATCTGACTCACCCGCTTTTTTGCTGGCCAGATGCTGAAAGTTGTTGGAAGCGTGGCAAGTACTGACCATGACTAACTGCAGAGAACGCGGGAGATTAAAGGAGTTCCCTGTATAGAATGTTCTGCTTAAAACGAAAACATCCATCACATCGTCTGCAGAGCCTATCCCAACAGCACCCAGCCAAGGACCTCGACTGCTCTGCCAGTGCACTGAAGGGGTGGTGTGGAAAGAGGGGGCGAAAGAGTTTGGTTCCCTAAATGCAACTCCTGTTTTGCCATTTCAGCACTTCACCGCATGACAAAAGAGGGCAGCCACATTCGGGGGGGGGGGGGGGAGGGTTGGTGAAGGTTTCAGTGCCTTGAATCACACTGGAGGATTTCAACTTTGGTGTTGAACACATAACAAGCTTTCAAGAAAAGCATGAACGTGCCACTTTGTGCATGTGCCCCCAGCAGGCAGCCAGCAAAAAGATCTCCAAACAGTGATAAAAAGGAAGGTTTCAGCCAGTCTGGAGGATCTAACAGCACTTTGCAGCAACACTCTCTGCCTCAGAGAGACAAAGCTCTTGTTCTGAAATGGGGCAGCAGCTTCTCCCAGCCTGCTGCCTGTAATCAGGGCAAATCCCCAGTCTAAACAAGGCCCGAGATAACAAACTGGTCCTTCAATAGGGACCTAGTTGTGTACAAACAATGGTACCTCTCCTCTCTCCCAGTCCATCCCCTCGGCATACAATGCACTTGCATCCTCCCCCTGTGAGGTCACTCCTGCCAGTGAACTCCCAGGGACCATCTCCCAGTGACAGCTTCTGCTTCTCTCCTCTTCACTGACTTGCACTTTCCAAAGGATCAAGGCTGAAAATGAGAGAAGCTGTCCAGGTGCATCCACAGCTGGTTTAATACTGCACTAAGGCCTCACCATGCACAAAGTAAGCCCCTGAAATTGTCCTGGTTTGACCATAAGGCGACGGGAGTTTCCAAAAGGATGAAATGTGCAAAAAGTGGCCACGTGTCAGATCCCTGCCCTGGGAAACTTAGTCTAGAGGAGTTCATTAGGGCTCAGAGATAACAGGGTTCAGCCATCTACCTTTCAAGTGCTCCAAGCAAACCAATCCTCCCAAAAACGTTGAAAAGAAAGATCGGGGGGGGGGGGGGGAGAGAGGAAAAAAAATAATTCAGGAAGTCAAAACTGCAGAAATCCCAAAAGCAGCCTATAAATCCAGCTCTTTTCCCCTCATAACTGACATTCATAGGAGCAAACAGAGAAACACGAGTAAACAGTTCATTAACATCCCCCAGCCCTGCAGACTGCAAATGCCAGAAGCAGCAAAGCCCAGCAAGCAGCAGCCAAGGCAGAACAAGCTAACGAGGCACGTCTGAGCTGTAAGGCAAAGAACTGCAGCGAGTTCGGGAGCTCTGAGCTTCGATCTCACCTCCTGCTCCCTCCCACACGCTGCAGAGAGAGTGGGGAGTGAAGAGTCACCAGCAAACTCCCCTTTGGTGCAGCCCAGACACCCAGCGAGCCTCGCCCCGGGCGCCTTAACCCCCTCTGGGCTGTGCCCGCAGCGCTGCTCCCGTTTCGAGACTGGAGACAACCGGGAAGGAACAAAGCTGCGGGAAATCCTCCCTCCTCTGCCGCAAACTCTCCCCCCGCAGCATCCTCCCTTCGGCCCTGGGCAGCTCTGGGCTCCGCTGAACGGCTGCCAGCGGAGGAAACGAGCAGTTTCCATCCACACATCACGCCACAATGTGGGAATTCAGGAAACGACACAAGAAAAGGGTCCCTCTGAACTGCTCCAGCTCCGCTCGGGCCAATTTATGCAATCGCACAAAGGTCCGGGGAGATGTGTGAAAAAAAGAAAAGCAAGCACAAAAGAGAAACGAAACGAGTTCCGAGAGGGGAAAAGAAATCCTGGCTTTAGTGTTTGGATGACCTGCAATTGCTCCACCTACGATTTGAAGAGGTTGTCCTTCACATTCTTTCAAATTCCTCCATCTTAAAAGTTCCTCCCTCCAGGAATCGCTGTAACTCTGCCCTCCTTTGTCCCCAGCAGCTGGAGCTCAGGAAGCTGCTGATATTATCCCTCCTGGACAGAGAGAAATCACTGCTGGGCAGTGCAGCTGAGAGGGCTGCACATGAATTTCCTTGGATCTCGAGCCAGTTTAACAGGAGCTTTTCTTCTGGCCCAGAAAAAGAAACCATTAATAGTGCTCAGAAGAGCCATTCAGATCTCAGGACCAGCCAGTCCATCCCCTACCACCACCAAAGCTGGGGGTTCTTTGTCTAAAAGTGCTGTTGGGTGAAATCACGACCTCCCAGTAAATAAACAGCAATGAATCCAGTGCTAAAAACGAGGCTGAGGAGAAGAAGAGATGAGGCCAAGTTTCCTAGGTGAGCAGGAGCAAGGATAGATCATTCTGAGATTATCTTCCTTGCTATCAAAGCCAAATAGTTTGACAGATTATTTATGAAGAAAAGGAAAGAAAGGATCTGAACAGATAGAGATCAGAACAAGATGAAAAGATTCTAATCACAAGCAGTATGCAGAGAAAGGTACTGGAGGGTGAAATGGTTTGTCCAAAGTCAACACTGGGAGTTCAGTCTGGACTTGGAGAGTCCCCAAGGGTCCCAGGCCACAGCCCCTGCCTCTCTGCCCATGGGTATGGTGAACTTGGACACAGAGCAGTGCAGCAGCAGGGTGAGCAGCACCCAGGGCATTCAAAACCACCCTGAGCTGGTATTTGGAGATTTGCTGTTGCTGCAAATCCAGCAAGAAATCCTGAAAGGCTCCCTCAGCTCCTGCCCTTGGGTATGGGCTGGAGACCAGCTCTAATTTCTGAGGAGAAATGAAATCAACCTGACAGACATGAGAGAGAGGCATGAGTTGTGTGTAAACCCAGTTATCACTCACCCACAGATGGGGATGACAGGTATTCCTGGACCAACACCACCAGAAATTACTACCATGAAGCTTGACATGCAGAATCACTAGAAAAAAAAATAAAAATCTACTTTTCAAAACCCAAGAGCAGGAATAGTTATGAGCTGTGTCCCTCCCTAAGTAATTGCTGTGTCTTTCTACACTCATTTATTATTCTACCAATTCTATATAATAAAAAACCCACCCTTTTGGGAGGGAAGTAACTGATACAGAGACTTTCACACGGCCAATTTCATGTCCTGTCTAGAGGGTGATTTACATCACAACGTGGCTCCCACTCCTCTCAGGTCTTGTGTGCTGCTGTGTGTGAAGAATTTTAAGAGTATGTCAGCCAGGATTGTACCTCTAATGGAGTGTAACTCAAGTGCAGGGATGTTCCTTGGGTGAAGAAAGGGTCTGCCCAGGGAGGGGGAGAAAAGGAGCAGCTTACCCCAGTGAAAAGCAATCTAGAGGTCAGCAGAGAGGTGTCACCCAGGAGGTGATTGATCAGGTGCCACCTGTAAAGAGAATTTTCCTAACTGCTGAACCTTGGCCCCTTTTGGTGCAGAATTTGGGAAGAAAGCTGTGTAACCTGAAGAGGGGTAAACAACTGCCAGCTAAGGGGAAAACAAATGAAATGTTTCAGCTCTGCTCTGTCTTCACACCCCAGTCCCCTGGACTTCACTGTGGTTTTGGCAAAGCAAGGAGAACAGGGTTAGTTTGGACCAAGGGATTTCCTTGCAAGAGCCAGTTCTTTTCCCAAAGAAGGGCCTGTAAGTGTCTAACTGATCTCTATGTTAACAACCTTGATATATAGAAGTTGGCCACCTCCCTGCTTGCTCTGCACTCTCCTCACACCTCTTTAAAGAGAGGGCTCCTCAAAATCTGCTGCAGTGAATTCAGAGATTCTCTCAACTTGCAATGGACTTGGCTCAGAGTGAACTGTAGAGTCAGGCACTTTAACAGTCTGTGTTTGCTCCTGATGGCTAAAGAATGTAGGAAATCACAAGTGAGATGCACAGCAGGTTCTGCAATAAAAAAACCCCAAAAACAAACATAATAATCCTGATATTTCAGTGACCATAAAGATGAAGAGGGGAAAACCAGAGCTGATTTAAAACCAAAAAGCCTTCAGAATCTCCAGGACTTCTAATAATACAGCTGTACTGAACATCAGGGGGAGAGGGGCTGCTTTTTGATTTAAAGCTTTTGCAACTCATTTTTAATACTGATGTTGGAAGCAAACTAAGAACTGAGTAATAAGAGGCCCAAACAAAAGTAATCTGGGGCTGAAGGCAACTTTCTGTTGCCCAGGAAGCTTAAAAATATGGTCTTGAGCACTGTACAGATGCCAGAGCAGGATCAACTTCCCCCCCTCCACAGGAGCTGCACTGAATAGCAAACAGATTATTTGCAACATAAAATTAAAAGAAAAATAATGTTAGGAACAAAAAGGTCAAACACATTGGAACAAAACATGTGAAATTCTGCTCACCAATTACCTCCAAAAGTGGCATAATCATTCTGAGCATGTAATTGGGCTCCTAAAAATGATCTTTCTCCTGTAGTAAACTACAAAAAGATTGATAGATATCAACTTACAGATAAAGGATTCACATCTCACGTTCACAGAAATGCAAACTAAAAATAGAGTTAGAGCACAAAGCCTGCTGAGATTGTACCATCCACTTGAGAAGCTGCTGCCACATTCTGGAAGAGCACCAGCACTCTCTGCTGGTCACCTTGGTTCAGTAGCTACCCAGAGGAGAAATGAGGGACAAGACAATATGGTTTTGATATGAAATGCCATTTTTTGGGTTGTTTTAAATGATGGATGATTAGTTAGATCCCTATCCATTTGGCAAATAGCTCTATGAGCCAGGATGTGCCTTTACTATGGGCAATCCTAAGAAGTTGCACTGTCACAAACACCTGATGCTTCACTCTCTTGTGCTGGTGTGAGAAGTTCCCAAATCCCTTGGCTCCACCCTGACTTTCCACCAGTTTTTAGAGCTATGCCAAGAAAAGCAGCTCTTCTCAAGTCCAAAAGCACCAGCATCTTCCCCTGCTTTAGTCAGAGTGGAAATGCTGCTGCTAGGGTTTAATCAAAGCAAACCTGCTCCCAGTCCTGCCTCTGCTACACCCTGGAAGCTGGGAAAGCTTTGACTCCCTCTGCCCTGTACCCAGGTCTTGTCCACACCCCTCCTGGATCACTTCACCACATCTGAGCCACACACAGGCTGCAGGGGACAAATGGATCAGGAGCAAAGGGAAAGAAACACAACAAGGCCAAGTACCTAAGTGGCAGCTGTCCCAGTTTCCAAACCAGCCCAGTGATCAGGCACCAGTGAGAAGGGTTAAAGCCTGGCAAATGGAATCCATCTGCAGCTCATGGAATTGTGGGAAACAAAAGAGACAATGTGAATTAAGGACAGAGCATTCATTAGCAAAGGGCTCCAGTTTCTTGGCTTTTGCCTCTCTGCTTCCCAATGGCCATTTTTCAAGGTAGCTTTTTTGTTCTTTAGTTTTGAACAGAGTCCTGGAAATACATTATACTCTTTCCTAGAGAAGGGACTAAAGCTCAGTACATGTTGAACTGCTTCAGTTAATTTGTCTTTTTAATTCTCTGGGCATGAGAAGGGAGAACAATGTCAGAGATGGGTTGGGTTTGTTTTTTTCCTCTGATGGGCTCCACTGTGCTTTGGATCAGAGCTTTATGAGACACATCTGATCCTCAGACACCTTTGTAAATATTCATTTCCACCACGGTATTAAATACATAAAGAAATCCAAAGTTTCAATTAAAATAATACATGAGACTTCATGATGCAGCCCTATCCAGCTGAGTCAGAGTAAAGCCATTACTGGGGGGTGGCTGCCAAGCTCTGCACTGCTGGGGCTGGACCTGCCAGCTCTCCCTCCCTCCCAATGCCTGCAAGGCACTCACCAGCTTAAAGAGGACAGCTTCCAAGTGTTGGGGATGCTGAAGAGTTGACCTTGGAGCAAGAGATCCCAGTCATTCACTGGGAGAGACCTGGGCTCTGTTTTTCCCCAGCCAACCCTCTGATCAGGTGCAGCTCTGCAGCCCTATATGAAAGAAATGCTGTGGGAGGGCGAGCAGAACCAGTGAGGGACCAGTGCTCCCAGTGCCCTCCAGTAGGTCTCCAGCACTCCATCCCGTGGGAGACATCCAGAGCAAGACAGCAAATCCCCTGGTGCCCAGGGCAGCATTTTGAAAGCAGCTCCATGTCTGGCAGGACATCACCACCACCTCAGGAGCTGTTTATAAGGTCCCTACAAAGAAGATGAGTCTGGAAAATCTGTTTGTTCAGAAAAAAAAAACGGAATTTTAGTAAACTTTGGGGCTTAGAGGGGAAATTATTTGCTGCTCAATTAGGAAAAAGAAGAGATTAGTGAGTTGTGGAAAAAGCAGTTCAAATAGCAGCTCAGAAATGGAAACCCAGGGTGTATTTCACTGTTCCCAGCAGTAAGATATCCACTTATGAGTGGAGCAAGATACAGAGAGTTTTACTTTAGGAAGTAAAAAAGGGGAAGAACAGCTACTGAGTTAGAGAAAGAGCTAAGAGCCCTAAAAGGAATAAACACAGTGGTAAAAATAAGTCATTTTTGACATGCTCATAAGTCAAAGTCAGAAATAATTGTTCTGCTGCATTTTGCTCCTGACAAACCTCGACTTTAGAAGAGCTTTCAGGGAGTCCCAAGGAACTTTTTAGGCATTCAGGGATCACCAACACTTGGCTGAGAGGGACAGAGTGACAGCCAAATGCCAAGCAGAGCCCAGGAGGAACAAAGATTCCAGCCTAAGGGATGTGAGAAAGTTTCCTCATTGTAGAAAAGGAGAAAAGGTTTCAAACCCAAAGGTCTCAAACCCAAAGTTTTCTACTTTTCAAGGAAGTTAGTATTTTGGATGTGCCAGCACCCAGAAAGAGATCACTGCTTTGCAAGGCATGAGCTGCCTTGGGAACTTGAGTAACTATAGGAAATTAACATGATTAGTTGTTTATTTTTAATATTATTAAGTATACATGCCAGACTGCTCTAAAATCTTCTCTTCCCACATTCATACCCACACCTTTACCTTGTACCACACCAATTCTACATTCAGCTCTGTCCCTTGATCATTAATGCAGACTCCTAAGGTTCAGACTTCAAAGAAACACAGGAGTAAGAGTCACAGGCACAGGACTGGAACAGCCTCAAAACCTCCCCGTGCAGGATCCTCCAACTCCTGCCTGGCTTCACTGGGCAAACACCAGGTTCTATCAAGACTGGGCAAGTCAATGATTGATGTTAGGCTTCCCACAGATGAAGTTAATAAGGGAACCCAACGGTGCCTCGTCTCCTTCCTCCTCCCAAACCCTGGTCAATGAAAGGAAATGGGAATGTCTCCTGGGGTAAGGGAAAGACGTGAGTGCTCTGCAAATGTGCAGGGGGAGAAACCAAAGGCTGCATTGTGTGGCTGTGCACTTCTCCAGGAACCCTCTTCCCCCTTCTCCTCCCTCCCATTAAGTGGCTCATGAACACGTTCTTGGGGAAGTTGGCTTCAACTGCAAAGCCTCACCCACTCCACACCAACTGCCACCCACAGCAGTGGTGGGTTAGTTTGCTTCCTGAGTTTTCTCTTAGATTTTTCTTTCCTTTGACCCTCCTCCTTTTCTTCTGTTCTCACCCTCCCTCTTTCTGCTGCTCAAAATGTCTGCACTCCCTGCTTCCTTATTTCTGGAGGCTCCTTTCTGTCATTTGTGGTACATCCCCAGCACCACCAGTGTTACTTGGAGTTCCAGTCATGCCTGACAAGACAAAGCTTCCAGGATTTGAGACTGAATTACAGTTTAACACAACACAAATGAAGAAATTACAGCACAGATACATCAAGATATAGGTCTCTCCAAGACCCTAAGGGATTCAGGGACTCATTTTAACACAACTGGCAATCAACATCCCTTTGAGTTACATTTGCAAATCACACCAGTATTCCCCAGCCAAGATTAAGCTTCATCATGAGAGGCAGGCTGGCCTTTTTCACCTTCATTTGTGACAGCTCAACTATCACCAGCTTTCAAGGAAATTACCCAACAGCAAACTAAGGCAGGTGCAAATTCCTTCGTGGCAAGAAAACTGCTCTAGGTCACCAGATTGAGGCAGTTCCAGCAACAAGATGGTCTGAGCTGGCACCAAGACATACAGTGGTGAAGTGGGAGAAGCTGCTGTAGATACACCCACTTTAAATGAGTGTTCAGAACAAGTCTGGGGGTCAGGTCATCTGTGAACTGGATCCAGGCCACACATCTCCTTTGTATCTTCTGGACTCCAGTCTGAGCAACACTTATAATATTCCAATAACAATTTTTTGCCAAAAAAAAAACAAACCCAAATGAGCTCTATGCCTGACCTTGCTGAGTTCAGGCTGAGCATTCCTGTAAGCTTCCCAACATGAGACCTTCATTGAAACGACAAGATAAGGGACTTAGAAGACTCTCCAGACACTCTTTTGGTCACTGAAACTCCCTGACCCTCTCCCTCCCTACAGAGGAACCTGGAGGTACCTGCTGTTGGGGGCAGAGAGGTCAGCAGAGGGAAGGTTTGTGGGTTAATGGGATCCTGTTCTGATCAGGGAGATTAGGTTACAAGGCCATGCCTTTGAAGACTGGCTTCTTCAGTGTGGCACTTTGCTTTATGACTGGGGATTCCTTTTAATTAAATTGTGCTCTTAATTATTTACGACCTGTATTATCTGCAGAAGCTGCCCAAAAACCTAAGCCTTACAAAGGCTAATTGGAATAATCATATTTTTACCTCTTTTGTGAAGCACCTTGAGCCTTACGGATGAGAAATGCTAGGACAGGATTAGATGCTTAATGAAAAACTGTCAGTAAAAAGTGGAATAAAAATGAAGAATTAACTAAAATGGAACTTGCTATTTTATACTGCATTAGGGATGAACGGAGGATCATTTATCAGTGGTGACAATGTGAATTTTTTTAACCTTAACATGAAATAGGGATCTTTATGCATCTCACGATGGGAGAACCCAGGTGAGGATGCCAAGGGCTGGGCTAACCCAGAGGCTCCAGGGGCCGGTGGGATCCCTGCTGTCTGCCGGCCAAGGATGCAAAGCTTTTAACTCTTGGGGGATTATCACCCTCAGTCTGGCATTTTGCTCTCTCCAGAGATCAAAGCAGGAGGATTTGGAGCCAGTTCTGCTTAACTCAGAGTTTGGGCAGATGCAGATGGGCTCCCGCGGGTGTCTGGGGCCGGCAGGGATGGATGGGACTGGGGAGGGCAGAGCAGCCACCATCGCTGGCAGCTGTGGCAGGGGACGAGGCCATGGACCTGCAGGTAGCAAAACACCCCCTTGCACTCCCTGGACTTGCAAATGGACCTGGGAAGGGCCAGCACGGCTCCGCTCTCCCCTTCACATCCACTCCTCATCACAGTCCCCACCACAAGCCCTCAACCGCCTCCTCACCGCCCGCCCACAAGGAGAGGAGCCACGGGGGATGCCTGCAGCGATCCCCGAAAGCTGGACGCGGTCTTGGGGACCACGGGCCGAGCCACAGAACCGCCCCACAACCGCCCGGGCCAGGGGATGGTCTCCTAAGGGCAGCGGCCGCCAGACGCGGGAGCCCCTCGGCGGGGAAGGGCCGGGGCCGTTATGCGGGAGCCAGCGCCGCGCTCTCCGCCTCAGCAGCCCCTCGGGCGGGGGAACCGCAGAGCCCATTCCCGCTGCACCTGCCCCCGAGCCCGCTATCTCGGCCGGGAGGGGCCCCTCCTGGTCGCCGTGGGGGTCGGGGAGCCGGCGAGGCGGGAGCCCCCTCACGCAACCGGCCTCGCAGCGGCGGCCCGAGCCCCGAGCCTCCCTCCCCGCACCGCAGCCGCTCCTCACCCCGCGGGCTCCTGCCCCGCCGGCCGCCCGCTCATCCATCTTGCTGCTCTTCCCTCCGAGACGACAAAGCCGGCATGGCAACGAGAGCCGGCGAGGAGCTCTGGGAAGAGCCTACCCCAGCTTCAGTTCTGAACTTTCACCAGGCGCCTGCAACTACCGCACCCGGCAGCCCCCGCTGGGCCGGCGCCTGCAAAGGCGGCTGGGAACTGAAGTCCTCCCTCCCCAGCGCCGCCTCCTCCTCCATCCTCCTCCTCACCGCCCCCCAGGAGCTCCGCCCCGCCTGCCCTCACCGCCCCGAGCGGGAGCAGAGCCCCGGCTCGGCACAGCCGCCTTTGTGGGCTCCGGAGCTTTGCACGTCTCAGCCCAAGGAGGTCCCAGGGGGAGCCCCATGGAGGCGGCTCCTCCCCACAGGCACCCGGGGGATAAAAGCGCTGAAGGCCTCTGGGAAACACCCATGGGCATGAGGCACAGCAGAGCAGCAGGTGTCAAGGGGGACTACCAGAAGAGAGGGCAGAGATGTTCGTTCTTCCCTCCCAAAGAGCGGGATGCAGTCACTGGCCATCACAAAATGGCCGCTGCCCACTGGAGGCCCTGAAAGGCAAAGCAGGAGCAAGAAGTTTGGATGTTCAGCAGTTACAAAGGTCCATTTGTCCCAAATGCAGATTAAAAGATGTTCTGTGCCACCTCTGCCAGGTCAGGGCTGATGTCCCCTCACATAAGGAACAATTTCTTTCCCTCCAGGGCTGTCCCAGGCTGCCCAGGGCAGGGGTGGAGTCCCTGTGACCCCTGGAGGGGTTTCCAAGCCCTGGAGCTGTGGTGCTGAGGGATGTGGGGCAGTGGTGCCCTGGCAGTGCTGGGGGGGTAGTTGGACTAAAAGACTTTTCCAACCTAAATGATTCTGGTTCTGTGTCCCTGCCCGTGGCCACTGAGTCACCAGCAGCACAGGGTGGCTGCCATTTTCACAGCTAACATGTTAGAGTTGCAGGTTTTACAACAGGGAAGCACTTTCTCTACTCAAGCAGTTAACAGTAGATTGTAAATTATGCAGGGAGACACCAGCCTGAGAGTTCATGTATTTCAGCCTAAGACGAGTTCATTTCCTGACAACAAATTTCACATCTTGTCTCTTCTAAGCAGCAACATTCCTTGCCTTGAAAATCACAACAGAGATACAAATGGAAAAGCAGAAAGTGTCAAAGTTTCATGTCTAGGAAAGTTGGTAGAACGTGGGCCAAAATCATCTGAGAAGACTGATGTGATTCCAGAGTAGAAAATTTAGTGAGAGAAGGAACCTCGGGATGCAATAGCCAAGCACTAAAAAATATTAATAGGAAAAGCTTAAAAGAAATCAATCTGGCGTCTCTCTGATGAGCTGCTGGTCATCAAATGTACAGGTCCTGTGGACTCATGGTGAGAGGTTTCATCCATTTTTCTTTTCATCCTTTACAGATGAGAGTCTTTCTGGCCTTGCTGTACAAGGTTTGCAACGTTCAGCACACAGAACTGAACATTGCATCAGTTAAAACAAGCCAAGTGGAACCAAAAGGACATTTTAGAGACAGTAGGAAGCATCCAAAGTCAAGAAGAAAAAAGCTTTTATCAGTGTTCACAGAGCGTGACTATTCCTTGCTGTATTTTATTAGATAGTTTTGGTTTGTTGCTTTTAATGAAGAAAAAAAAGCCCAGCAGATGTAGAGGCCACACACCAACCTTTCCCTGTAAACACCAAGGCAGGAGCTCTGGAGGGCAAATCTGGTTTTGCTCCGTGGGAATCCAGCAGCACAGGGCTGGGAGAGGGACACCAAAAGGGGCAGTGCTGTCCCCAGGCCTTGTTTGCCAGAGCCAGACAAAAAATGATCTGTTCTAAACCACGGTGGAATGTTTGTTTTTGTAGGACTGGATTTCCAAAATCCCGAGTCTTTTTTTTTTGTGTGTGTGGCAGACAAGCTCTCTCTTTTCTTTGCCTCGTTACAGCAGCTGTTGGAGGTCTGCACCCCTGCCTGGAAAACATGAGTAAGAGCAAGAAAGCCAACCTAGGAAAACTCTGCAGCATTCATGGGTACTCAGACAATGCTTGGGAGCCTGACAGAGCAGGGGAGGAGGAAACCACAGTGCTATGGTAATTTGCATTATTTCTACTCTCTTTGCTTTGCAGGAGCCACTTTGGAGCTTTAAAGTGGCATGGAGCAGAAGCTGGCAGGGAGGTTGTGTCTAACAGGGGCTTTTGGTTTGGTTTATACTTAGAGAATCATAGTGTTAGGGTTGGAAGGGATCTAGAAAGATCTAGTCCAACCTCCCTGCCAGAGCAGGATCACCCAGACCAGCTCACCCAGGAAATTTAACAGCATGCTCCATGTTGTGGCTTGTCACTTACCTCAGAGATTCTCTCCATGGCTCATCCTGGCTGCTTTATATTATTCAGGCCCTGCCAAAACCTCCTGGGAAGCACCCCAGTAATACTAGGAATAAATCCAGGCTCCCTGATTTACATCACTTTCCCCCAGTCCAGCAGGATGACACACAATCAGTTCCTCTGGAGCACTGCATCTCAGACAGCTCTGGGGGTCTCTGTGCCTGCAACTCACATTTCACCTGCTCCTGTCTACAAAATTTCCCCTGGATTCAGGTTAAAAACATTCTTTGTCTACTGAGTTTTCTCACTGAGAAACCTACTTTTTTTTTTTACTAGACTGGGATGATCAAAACTGTCTTTCTCTGATGGTTGGGAGGGTTTAAGACAGCAGCACATTTTAACTTCCTTAGGAACACAGTCCTCTGGTGACTGGGTACTTATAGATCTCCTTGAGAAAAATGAAAGGGTTATTACAATTAGCACAAAAAGAAAAATAAATCCAACTTTTGCTTCTGGGAAGAAAATCTTTTCACCTAAAGCACTCTAAAACCTGAAAGAAGGACCATATACAAACCAAGAGCACTTTAAATATGTTTATTCAGCAGCTGTTACAACCAGCCTCCAAAAAACTGGAGTCCCCTCTTGTTTCTGAACCGTGTCAAGTGAGGAAGTTGCCTACTGAGAAATGGAAGCTAAACAGTGCACTCCTTCCTGAGAAACAGACATGTCTAACAGGGATGAATCTCTTCCAAAAGGCAAAAATATAAATATATACACTCTAAATTCACCACAACAGTTGAAACTCACAAAGTGGGGGGGGGTAAGGGTGGACAAATCCACATCATGTAAACTGCAATCACAGAATCCCTCTGCTTGTTCTTCTCCTCCAAGTTTGGGCTGACACTCTGATCTGGCAGAGCTGAAATACTGAAGAGCTGAAGTGTTGGATCTCAGGGGCTGTGCACAGGGCTGGGGAGGGGGGTGATGCTCTGGGCTCTCTCTACACGTTGCTCAAGGCATCCACACCAGGGAGAACCTTACCTGTTAGCAGGTCCAAAACACCAATCAGGTTAAGAAGCCCTCAAGCAGCTAAGCTTTACACTTCAATCACATTTACACACATAAATAAATATATATATATACACACACTCAGAATTAAGGTTAAAAACAAAGAGTTTGGCTCTACTCCTGTGTGGCAATGAAGACATATGGGTTACATTTAAACTGTTCCACACAGTAAATACCTTTCTGGGGCTGTAGCAAGAATCCAGCTGCACTCAAATGTCAGCAAACAGATTTGAAGGGACTGTAGTTAATTCTCAATTAACAATAACAGTAAATTCCTATCCAGGGGCAGATCCAAACACCTCAGAGCTTTTTCCACCAAGTTTGATGGCAAACAGATTTTTTTGATTGGATCTAGGGAGTTGTTCCATTCTTTCTTCAATCTCTAGTGGCATGTAAATATATAGATATATAATTTATTTATTTTTTTTTTGGACTGTGTGGTGGAAATGTGAAAATTTAATTGAGAAAAAGAAACAAAGATGCCTAAAAAACCCCCAGTTTTTTCCTGGGACTAAAACATCCAGGTTTGGATATTTCCATGCCTCACTCCAACTGATGGAATGAAGGAATATTCTCATTTTTCACTATGAGGGCCCACATGTTTTAAATGCAATGTTTTCTACAGCACTTTGTCCTACTTGAATAATGAAGTGAGACCATTCTGGGTTTGGTGTTCAGAAAACCTCCCTCCTAATGCTCAAGCTGCATGGCAACACTGAATTCTAACACAGCTCACTAGTCTGCTGGGTTTTGGGGTAGTTTTGTGGCTTTGTTGGGTTGTTTTTTCCCCTTTTGAATTCTTCAGAAGTTTTTCTAATTAGCCAGACTTCCGTTACATTTAAAAGATCACACACACCAACCCACATTTTGGGCCAAAACTCAAGCCAAGTTTGTCCTTTGGAATAAATGGGTTGCACAGTGTTTCCTTCTAGCCATGTGCATTCTTTCCCTTCCCCATCCTTCCCTAGGCAACAGAAACAAAAGCTGTGTCTCACAGGGAACTGCTGGAAGCTGGCAGCTGCAATGCAGCTCACTGCAGCTTCTCTTCCAGGCAGGTTGACAGCATTAGATAATTTACACGTCTGGGGAAATGCCTAATTACCCAGAGGAAATGAAATCCTCATTTAGAGTACAATGCAACTCATTCCAAGAGCTCTGCAAGTTGAAATTCCAAGGACAAGGTCCTGGTGGATCACTAGAGGGCTCCCCAAGCCCAGGGATCTTCCAACCATGGAAAGGGAGACCCCCTGGCAAAAATTCCAGGCTCTTCTGCTGAGATTTTCCAGGCATCTCAGAGTCTCAGGAGATCAGAGTGCCTGCTCCCAAGGATGGGTTTTTTTTCCCACTCCAGCGTTTTTGCTTTCTGGGAGTGGCAGCCTGTGCTCTTTGCATCAACACTCCATTCTCCACCCCCTCCTCCTCTAGCAGGACTACAAAAGCAAAGCAACAGCCACCCCGTGGTGGAGCACAAAAGACATTCATCCCATTGTTGGGTTTTTTTGAATATCAAGAGCACCCAGAACTACCCGATTTGCTCAAGCAAGTGAAGATAAAAGAGCAGTTACCCTCTAGCAGCTCCAGGCTGGCACCACCTCCCGTGCTGACATGACTGACTTTATCCTCAGTGTTCCACTTGGCACAGCAAGTGGCTGTATCTCCACCACCTGTAGGACAAACCAAAGGATCAATGAGACACAAGAAATTGGGGTTTTTGTTCAGCTTCAGGGCCTTGCAACAGGCTGGTCCTGCTCCCAAGTGCTCAGCACATGCAGTTTTGAAAGCCCTGTCTCCAAGCTCAAGGAGAGATGAAAACAAGAGGTAAGAAAACCAATTTGACAAGTATTTTTACCCCAGTACTGGCAAGCAAAGGTTTCCTTGTTGCATTCAGAAAGCCAAGAACAAACACAACTACTTACCAATAATGGTGATGCTGCCCTTGCCAGTTACTTCTACCACTTTGTCCATCAGGGCTTTGGTTCCTTTGGCAAACTTGTCCCACTCAAAGACACCAACTGGACCATTCCACACGATTTGTTTGGCCCTTCCCACAACTTCAACAAACTTCTTCACACTTTCAGGGCCACAGTCCAAGCCCTAAAACAAGCAGGACAGGCCACAGAGAGATTTACTGCCAATCCTCATCTCAAGTCACCAGTCTCTAGCTGGGATCCTGAAAAGCTTCCCCCTCACCCCTGGATATGAAGCAAGAATTTCCCTCTATGTGCTGAATGCTGAGGAACAGAAAGATTTGCCAGCAGCTGCTGCAGGAGGGTGGAGTCTGCTGTGGCATTTGTCTTCCCAGTACAAAGAACTTAAAACTTCTTTTCTATGAGCCTGTCCCAGGCTGCCCAGAGATGTTGTGGAGTCTCCCTCTCTGGAGAGATTCCAAACCACCCTGGACACTGTGCTCTGGGTGACCCTGGAGCAGGGGGTTGGCACCAGATGGTCTCCAGAGGTCCCTTCCAACCCCTGCCATGCTGGGATGCTGTAGTAGATAATTTTTCAACCAATGTTAGATGCTAGAAGCCTTGGTTAGAAACTTTTGCCAACTCTACTGCAATTCCAGTCAAATAAAAGGGATTTCTACTGCATTCAAGCCTGAAGTTTTTAGAAGAATGTTGCTGTTTTAATCCAAATCTCACAAAAGCTACTTTAACACAGCTTTAAAATTCAGGACAAACCATTAAACCAACACTCTCTGAAGCTTGGCTTCCTTCAGAAACATTTGTAAAGGATCACATTTACTTTCTAGTCCTTTAAGAGGTGTCCTTCCCACCCCACTGCTGTCAGCTACTTCTTTCAGTCCCTTGCCTGCTAAGAACCTACCATCCAGCCAGCAGGAATGCCTGAAGCCACTGTGGCTTCCCCAGTCTGGGCATGCTCATCAAATTTGTCTGCAGTGATGAAGTCCACAGGCAGAGTAATCTTCACACCATTCTTCTCTGCCTTGGCCATCAGGTCCTTGACAATTTTGGATCCCTCTTCATCAAACAGAGAGTTGCCAATCTAGAGAAAAGATTTGGGAAAATTAAGAGGTGTTTGTTTAGCTGCTGGTCACTGTGGAAGAGAAGAGCAGCAATCAAGGCAAACTGCACAGACAGCAATCCTGGAAAGACTGTTTTCTTAAAGCACCCAACCAGACATGACCAGTAATCCCATTTTTACAAAGCAATTGTCCAGTAACTGCTCAGAGCTCCCTGCTCCTGCAGAGTGGAGACAGAGGGTTCTCAGGAGTGGAATATACAAGGGACATTCTGATCATCCTCTCTTCCAGGAGCAGACTTTGCTCTTGTCATACCTCCATGTTGTTGATCACTTTGAGGAAGGTGAAAGCCATCCCACCACCAATGATCATCTCATTGACTTTATCCAACATGTTGCTGATCAGCTGGATCTTGTCCTGAACTTTGGCTCTGGTGAGAGAGAAGGAAAAAGAATCAGTAACTGCCCAAAACTCCTCAGACAGAACTTGCTCTCTAATAATCTTTAGCTAAGAGCATGAAGTCTCACAAGGGCTTCTTGGATCAAAGCAGAATTAATTCCTCAGCTGCTATTCAGTAATGGCAGTATCCTGATTGTGGCACTCAAGGCTGAGAGAATGGCCCAACAAAGCAGTTGGTGGGAGTGGCCAGAAAGGGAATTTGGCAACTGAAACAGGCCAGCATTAAACATCAACCTACAAGTGCATTATTCACCCCTCTGATTCTTCCTGTTTAAATATAAACCTGTTTGGTGCTGAGAGCCTGAGTTCTGCTGACTGCTCAGCAGGGCAGAGATCAGAGCCCTGCAGTCCCCAACCACCACCCAGCCCCAGATCCTCTGCACCAGCTACCACAGGCCCAGCTCCTCTAATTGGTCCAGGCCCAGCACCCCATCACAGCATACTGGGATCATCCTGTGCCTCACTGCAGTGCACTCAGCATTCACCAGTCCTCAGCCACACAGGGAGTTCAGTAGCAAGCTCCTGCACTGGGACATACTGGTCACTTTTGTCAGGCACCTCTCATAAAAAGGTTCTTTTGTTCCCACTGGATTTCCTACACATCCAGACTTTCCTAACAGCCCTGGTATTTTAGTGTTTTGGCCATCCCAGCTGCTGCTCCACTCAAACATCTGACAACCTAACTAACAAACTTTCTCTTGGTGATGTATCTGCAACTTCCATCCCAGGCAGTGAGGAGTGACCAGCCCTTCTGGATGGTTCACCTGCAGCTGTAAGCCTTGCAGGGGTACTAATACAAAGAAAAAGAGGTGTTGTTCAGTGTCTTTGTGTGAGAAGTGAATATTGCTTCTTAAAGAGCACAGTTAGAGGTGCAGAGCAGAATAAGCCATGTGTTTTAATCCAGAATGTTTTGGTGTCACAGCTTCAAGGTAGTTTAATTCACCTGAAGAGCTGAAATTCACTGTCACTCAACTCCAGGGCTAAACTGGGTACACCCAGGACAAAAATCAGCAGCAACAGATAATTCTTTCTAGACACAGTCACTTGGTTTTGACCCTTTAAGTTCCTTTGCATGCAAACCACCAGTAAGTCCAGCTGCAGTAGGTCCCCATTGCATAACAGCCAGTGTCAGCTTACAGAGTGCTGAGCCTGCAGGGTGGCTGTACTCTGAACTGGGGAGGAAAGGTCACTGACAGTGTCTCAGGGCCATCTAACTGCTCTTCTGGTTCATCTGGACAACAATCTGCTGTGGGCTTAGTGTGGGGAATGTAGGAGATCTGAAGATAGGATGAGCAGAGCCTGATAGTGTCATGAGAAGAGAGGACATGGGCAGCTGGCTCCTCTCTGGTCCAGCTCACAGACATCTCAGGACTTCTCTACAAATCTAAGGTGTAGGTAGAGTTCAAAGGAAAGCACCATTTTGAACCAAACCAAAATAACTGAAATTCTTCCAGAGAAGTTAGAGAAGCACAGAGTCAATATGGTCTTGAGCCTTACCCTCCAAGAATTGCTAAGAAGGGTCTCTCTGGACTTTCTAGTGCCTTAGCAAAGTAATCCAGTTCTTTCTTCATCAGGAAGCCAGCAGCCTTCTGGGGCAGATTGACACCTACCATGGAGCTGCAGAACAGAAGAGTGAGGAAAAGGAAGTATTTTCCATCAGCACAGGTCCAAACAAACTGCACCTCACAGCCTTAGAAAGCCAATCCTTCAGTCAGCTGCAGCAACAACAGCTATAACCAGCAAGAAAACACACAGAAGAGGTTTGCTTTCCTAGATGGCTGGACATGTTTATTTCTGAGACTGTTTTTTGCACAGG
>VYZU01057011.1:0-12688 GCA_013401355.1 Ceyx cyanopectus | reverse complement strand
GGCAAGGGAGGAAGAAGCTATTGCTGAGTTAATTCATGCATTCAGAAAAAAATTGTAGATGATGGACATGATATTGGTATGAGCATGCTACTCTGCAATGATCTTCTTGGACAGCTTCCAGCATTTATTCTAAATGTGGTGTAGAGAAGAATAGTAGCTTTCAGACATCTTACTTAGACCATCCTTTATGATAGAGTAATTTTTCATTTCTGTTAAAAACACAAAGTGCTGTTCACCCTTTGTATTTAAATGGAAAGCCTGTTGTGTTCTTGATTTCAAAGTGTCTTAGATTAATATGCTTAGACTTAGGCTGAAGTAAAAGAACTCCCAGCTTTGTTGAATGCCTCCAGCATGGCATAATGGCCACCTGGTACTTGTTAACAGTTCCCAACTGTGTCTTCATCCTCATATAGCATCTTGTGAGTTGCTTGCAGTGGATTATCTGGGAAGCTGTTCCTTCTGCTTCACTAATTCAAGTGTCCCAGCTAGGGGTAGGGCATGGGGAAGACAGGCTGCTTTCCACTTCATCAAGGAAACTGCTTCTAGGTCATCTGTGTAACCTTAGCAAGGGTTGCACCCTCTAGGATAAATGATGCTGGACTTATTCTCTTTTTTATTCTGTACCACTGTGAAATTTCAGGTGACTGTGGCTTTTCTGTTTCCAACCTCTAGCATTCGTGTGTGTGTGAGAGCAGGTGGAGAGCTGTTAGCAAGTTGGGGATTACTGTGTATCCACACCACTGCTCAAAGCTTCTCCTTAGAGCTGGGCAACTTTCCAGCATCTCAGCTGCCTGCCTGCAGCATCTAGCCCCTTGCTTTCCACTTTCTCCCCTCCACTGCCCACCCCCTAAATGCATTTGTGCTGACGGGCCCATCTTTCCTCATCCACAGACAGGAGATGTGATTAGAAGGAATCTAATTTGTTTGGAGTGCTCTGGCAACGGAAGGAAATTATTCTGCAGCAATATTTGCAAATGCATTCATCATGGAGTCCCTGGCAATCCGTCACTGTGAGCTGATGACTTTGTGATCTTCATGAAGGTCTGATTAAAAGTGCTTTCTAATGATTAGTCCAACTTCCCATCCTGCTCCTCCTGTTGTGCACCTAGACAAAAGGAAGGAATGAGGACAGAGGCCAGTCATGTACTGTCCACCCTTATGTCCCCTGAATCCAGGCTAGACATAAATGCTTGGTTGTGTGACACTGAATTGTTACTGCAAGCTGAGGTGCTTCAATTCTCTTTTTTTTTTTTTTCTTCCATGTCCAATGGCCTCATAAGGAATCAGCTTTTTTTATGCTCATTATATTTGAGTCTTCTGCCTTGCGCAGAGTGAGGAGCAGATTTGCATAAACCCTGGAGCTCTCTGGACCTGAAGTACAATCTCAGATACTTTCTCAACTTGTAGATAACCAAATTGTGTGTACAGATCCTTCCCAACACCAGAGCTTGGTCCCAGTCAAGAAATGAAAAGGAAGGAGATTAAGAAGCAGCGAAAAGGAGCAACAGTTTAGGTGGGGTTTACGTGGTGTAGCAGGCCCACCCCAGCAGCACCATCACGATTTTTGTGTGTCCTCATGGCTTTTCTTTTATTCTGTAATCCCTTGCAACTGTTCACAAACCTCCTTAGCCCTCTGTGTTTGGTATGGGGATTACAGAATAGGAGGGAAGCAGGGAGTGCAAAGACAGAGGCCCAAGGTCAGCCTCCAGAGCCTAAAGAGAAAGGGGCAATTACACATATCATGTGTTGGGTGTGTGAGATGGCAGATTAATCTGATGTGTGCAAGGGCTGAGGAGGTGGGATGCCTGCTACCTCTGCATCCAGAATAAATGGCAAGTATGGACATCTTGCTTTGTGTGTGACATTTGTTCTAACTGAACTATATCGGCTCATTTATGTGGTAAAGTCATGTGGAAATGGCAGCCCAAACAAACAAGGTAAAAACCCAGGACAGAGTAGAGCTAAAACACTGTTAACTGTGCTTCTAGTATACTGAGTAGCATGCCAATATGTATGACTCTGGACTCACGGCTATGTGTTTGGCCTGAGAAAAATTGGGTATCCAGTTGTGTCTCAGACTTGTTTATTTGATTTTGTGAATCCAAAACAGATGTCCTACTGCAGTCTGGTGTAATTTTCTATCAAGCCTATACTTTAATGGAAGGTATTCCATTTCTGGGTGTTGCAGTGGGTCATATGCAGTAGTGGGGCCATTCCCATGCTTCTACTGGTTTCAGTCCAGGTTACTGTGTTGGGACCCCTGTCCCCCTGCTATGGTGTGTGCTTCCCCAGATTCGCAAAATACAGCCTTCCACCATATAGTAAATCTGCTTTTTCTCTAGTGGGTGCCCTTTGACTTTGGAGGTCTGGGTGACATTTGCTTACTCTGCTCTCTTCTACCATGGCTTGGAACTGTGATTATCTTCCTCCATCTGGCTTGTGAATGTGACTCAGACTCCCTGTTGTACTAATAAGTACTAGTGTTCAGCTAATGTAGAAGTGTACTAATAAGCTCTGTTGCAAGACTAATTCAGTGTCACCCATGGCATGTTCTTCTCATTGCTGCATCTTGTGCAGCCCCCTGCAGTTCTCTTTGAAGGCTGGTGTCTCTGCTTTACTACTGTGCACTGCTAGTTTACTTAGTTCAGTTTGGTTTAGTTTAACCTTTAAATATGTCTCTAGTAAAAAAATTACCTTACTGTCTGTATCTATTTTGTAAGTGATAAAGGAGGAAAATTGCAGCACACTGTAGAAGTGTGAGACTGTCACCCTGTTTAGACAGCTGTCCCCCTCTAGGATGGGGAGGTCATTTAGGCCACATCTTTATGCTTGTGCTAGGGACTTTTGTTCCACCAGATATTGCTACAACTCAATGTCTAACCTGCTATGCATTCAAGATGGTTTAGACCTTCTTCATGTCTTAGCTGGGCATTTGAGGGGCATTCTGTGAACCGAACACTTCCGATTTCTCAATTCATGAAGAAGGTACTAAGATGACTCCATGCTTCCTTGACTTCCCCAGGGTACAAAATATTTCTCATTGACATTGTCAGGAGACACACTTCTCTCTTGCTTTGAAGAAAGAGCATAAATACAGAGCCTGCTTATCATGTACTGCCTGTCCTCTGACTTCTGTGCTTCATTCCTCACTCCTCTTGCCCAGAGCTATGCTTCCATTAGTCATGAGGGTCTTGACTCCCGAATTAGATCTCATGCACAGCTTTCTCTAATACTTAATGAAGCTGTCTCTCCTTTCAGCCATGTTCTGTGTTACAGGCTGGAGGATCATGCTGACTGATGAGAAAGAAATAAGATTTAGAAAGAAATTGATGCCAGACAGGGCATAGAGAGTGGTTGTGAGCGGTGCCGCATCCAGTTGGTGTCTGGTGACTAGTGTTGTACCCCAGGGTTCAGTACTGGGCCTGCTTCTATTCAATACTTTTATTGATGACCTGGATGAGGTGATCGAGTCTACACTTAGTAAATTTGCGGATGACACTAAGCTGGGGCAGACTGTTGATCTCCTGAAGGGCAGGGAGGTGCTGCAGAGGGACCTGGCCAGGCTGGGTCAATGGGCTGAGGCCAATGGGATGAAGTTCAACATGGCCAAGTGCCTTTGTGTCCTACACTTAGGCCTCAATGACCCCCTGCAATTTGTTTGGACCAGTAGGCAACCTTGAAGTTCCCAGAGACACCCCAGTGGGTGTCTTCTAATGCTTTACCTGTTGCACATGAAGTCTTTTAGCTCAAATTTGTTATGCAAGGCATATCTTTGGTAAAGGTCTTCTAACAGAAGTATTAGGGCTTGATTTACTACACTCTGCCTTCATGTGCCTTCCAGGTTTGACCAGAACTGTTCTAGGTAATGTGTGAAGCCTGGAATGACAAAGTGAGCAATGTGTAGAGGCAAGCAGAAGCATATGTATCTAGGTAAAAATTAAATAGTCTAGCAATAATTCAGCAACCCCACACTTTCCACCCACTCAATCCCTTGCTGGCAAATATTTCTAGCTACTTTATCATCACTGTGTGGATTTATTTTAAAGAATAATCTTACAACAGAGTAAACTTCCTTAAGAAGTTTGGATGTTTCATTCAGTCCCGAAGAGGAAGCCCAGGAAGAGGCTTGTCATAGGTCTACCACCTAAGTAAAAGGAATTAAGTTGGGCTGTGGATCTTTGTTCTTAATCAAATAAGACTTTTACCTCTCATGGAAAATGACATTAGGATGCTGGACTGCAGCACAAAATCTGTAGAATTTTTCACCATCACTGTTGCCTTGAGCACACTTTTCCCAGTGTATAGCAGAGGCAGTAGGGTCTGTTCTTGTCAGCTGGTGAGTGGCTGCAGCATCTTTCCAGAGTCTTGACACAAACTGGAGAGGATTTTCCCAGTAGCCTTCCTGCTGCCCATGGCTGCTCAAATAACCATGAAGACAGAGAAATTAATTCACATGGGTTGAGTTTTTTTATGTGCAGAAAGTATTCCTATAGGGCAAAAGAAACAGAGGTATGTTGAAAATATAAGTATGTTAATGGTTGGACTTGAGAAACTTAAAGGTATTTTCCAGCTGAAAGTAGAATTTTATCAAAATGAACTTGTGAGGGAAATGGGGAATGACATCAGTTCTTGTGGGGAAAAAAAAAAGTATTCCAAGGCAAAATTTGAAACAAACATTTTGGTTCAAAAATTTAAGTTTTGACTGAAAATATTGCATTTCTGTTTCTCAGCTTAAGAGAAACAAAATGATAGCTTGAGTGGAAATGTCACTTTATCAAGTATGCTTTTATTCCTTTCCCAAAAAAAAAAAAAAAAAGCTAGGAATATGACATTTGAAGCAAAACAGAGGAAAAAAATTGTCACTTTAAATGTTCCAAACTTCAGTGGGAAAACTGACAACTTTTTGACAAAAAAGACTATCTCCAAAAATTTTTCAGTTGAATTGTTGTTTTTTTAATTTTCCTGATTTTTTTTCTGGAAAATGGAAGTAGTACATCTTAAGAATTGGATGTGGTACAGGGACTGCTGAGGTACTTCATCTGCAGAATAATTTTTTTTTTTTTTTTAATTATTGTGAGAGAGGGGCAAAAAAAGGTGTTGTGCACCATGGTACTCTTACTAAAATACTCTACATCCCTACATAGATAGGGATGGGCTGCTGCCTGCCCACCCATCCTTGGCACAGGAGGGTGAGGAAGAGAAAAAGAGCTAAATGTGCTTCTCCCATGCTAAGGAAAGCTCAAGGGTTGAATTCAAGGGCAAATTCACAACTTTTGCTGAAGCACTGTCCAAGTTTTCCCTTGGAAAGCACCATTGCCTTGATACTAGAACTGTTTGTGAAGGTGGTTTGGTGAAATGCTTAGTTTCAGGTACAGTGGATTATTTTTTTATTTGGCTGTTATTTCACAGAGCTGCTGACAAACTCACTAGAAAGGACAACTGGAGGTCACAAAGTTTGGCCTATTCTTCAAATCCAACTGCTACCAACACCAGATCAACTCGCCATGGCTTTGTTTAGCTGAGTCTTGACAAGGTTACAGGTTCTAAAAACCTCTTTGGGTACCTGCTATGACCTCCCTGGTCATAGACAGAAGTCTTTTCAAATGCCTAGACTGAATATCTGCATTTCAAACAAAAAGTCCATGTGGTAACAGTAGAAGCTCCTTGTCCTTATCAAAGTAGGGACTTCAGCCAAACTGAAGTATAAAAGATTTTCCCTCCTCCTAAACAAATAGTTTTTCCCAATATTTTTTTTTTGACAGGAATGTCTCTCATCTGAGCATGTTTCTTTCCTGGCAAAAACTGTGAACTTGTGAATTTTTTCCTGAAGAGAAAGAAAGGTTTTGACAAGCTCTGACAATATGATGATTTTAGGCATAAGCATAATGGTACATAGCAATCAGATGCTGAAGGAGGAGGGATTTGTAGTAGAAATGAGGCAGAAGTGAAAAAGGACCACACCAGCAGGTCTGGCTAGGTTTCTGGTAGACAGACAGTCCTTCAGCTGGAGTGTTTTAGTCAAAACTGGGTACCTCTTGAAGAGATGAAGTAATACAAACAACTTTTTCCACTGAGTGCTGAAAATGCTGAATGGATTGCTTCTCAGCCCATGTTATCCTGGAGGTTATATTAGCCCAGATGACCCCTCCTGGCTTTAGACATGGTTCCTGTAGCAATATCAAAAGGCCTTAAGTGGTGATGGGGACACTGTAAGTGTATACAGCAGTCCCTGCCACCAAAGGTCAGCAATCTGGAATTGAGTAACAGCTAATTTCAGACCTGCTTCTTTCTATCAAGGCCTGTGAAAGAAAAGAGCCTGAGACAGGGCTGGAGTTAAGGGGTAAGGGTCACTAGACAAGGATGGAAAGGTTATGTTTGACAGAGAGCAGTAAAGGCAGGCATGGGGCTGCATGCTTCTGAGTGAAGGTGTGAAGGAGACAGTAGAGGAGCAAAGCAGGGGGTGGTGTGAGCCTGGAGGGTGGTCCTTCAGAAGCTATGTGGGGAGTAATGTTGATCAAAGCAAATGCTGAAGGTATAGCTTTGTTTTTCTTCTGATTTCTTTAGCTTATTGTGGGATCTGGAATTTTTTTTTTTTATTATTTTTTGTTTGTTTCTTTTTGTGTGTGTTTTATTTGCTTGTTTTCATATAATGGTTTGGGTTGGAAGGGACCATAAAGATCGTAGTTCCAACCCCCCCTGTCATAGGCAGGGACACCTCCCACTAGATCAAGTTGCTCAAAGCCCATCCAGCATGGGACTTTGAGCACTTCCAGGGATGGGTCATCCCCAGACTCTGGGCAATGTGTTTCAGTGTCTCACCATCCTCCGAGTAAAAAACTCTCTCCTAATTTCTAATGTAAATCTATCCTCTTCCAGTTTGTAGCCATTGCCCCTCCTCTATCAGTACAAGCTCTTGTAAAAAGTCCCTCCCAAGCTTTTGTGTAGGTGCCCTTTGGATACTGAAAGGGCTGCAATAAGGTGTTTGTGGAGCCTTCTCTACACTTTTACTGTCTTATCTCCTTTCTTTGTTTTCCTCTTTTGGCTTTTCTTTTTCTGCTAGCAAGCTGCAAAAGCTCAAGGTAGTTTAATGGCAGCTTAAGTGTCTTTGATTAATTGTCTGAAGCCAGGTTTGAGAGGGCCAGGGGTGTTTGCATTGCTGTAGCTGCTTGCTTCCTATGAGCTGCTAGTTCAGCAGCCTGGGGGTATCCCTTTTCTGGTTCTGCATAGATGGTGTGTAACTCTGTCCTTGCAAGATCAGAGAGGCAAAAAGAAAGTAGTAGAAAAAATAGAAACCCTTGGAAAGTAGACAAAGAGTAAACAAGCAAAAGGGAGAGTGGTCAGCAGAAAGACCTGGAGGATGGGCATGAGAAGAGTTGCAGGAAATGAGTTTGCTAGTTGCTGTAGCAGTTATATTAAAAGTAGGGGAATTTACACCTGGAAAACCAGGGTGTAGGAGCCACATTCAGACTGTAAAGGAGAGAGGATGAAACACTACCCTGAGACTTGGGAGCTGGAGGTTGAGCTTCCTGCTCTTCTGTGGGTCTTTGTGTTATCTTAAAAGAATCCCTTAATTTTGCTTTCTTTGATCTCCTGTCTGGCAATGCTAAGGTAGAAGGACGTTTCAGAAGGATAAACTCTTTAGGATATAAAGTACTATGGTATTGCTGTAGGGCTGAGCTATGTGAAAACCCTCTTATGTCCAGTTATCAACCCTGGTGCCTTTGGAGGGCAATGGCCACCATGTGGAACTTGAGATCCTGCTGATCTCAGATGTTAAAGATACTTTGACCAAGCAGAGGAATTCTGTGACCCAGTGTCTAGCTATGGCTGGACAGAACCTCAAAACAAACTTACTGATTGTGCTGCCATGTGAAGAGACTGTTACAAACTCCCTTCTTCCTCCAAAATATTTTTCTGGAGCTGCTTCCAAATCCTGCCCTGCTCCAAACTCCAGCCCACTGGAGGGTAATCAAACATAAGGTTCCCCACTTGGCCCATCCTAAACATAGAACCTATTTCTGAAGTAAATTTGTATTCATTGTGTACTCTGGCGGCTCCATACAAGAGCAAGTGTCAAAGAAACTTACTTCATAAGGATTCTGTGTATCTGCCATTAGGAAATAAGCCACAAGCATCAGAACTACTTTATTTGCAGAGAGAATTCTGTGTTACCAAAATTAATTGAAAATATCTGTGAGCAGACCAGAAAAAAAATCTGGTAATATGATTTTATTTTTTCCCCAGGAACCAAGGAATAATAAGCCTAGCTGTCCTCTGCTTCTCCTGCCTGCTCGTTTGCTCTCTGTTTCAAGCCTGTATGACCTTCATTCATTCTTGAGGATTGCAAGTGTTCATGGTGAAGCTGCCCAAGCTATGCTGTTAACAATATCCACCAAGCAGACTGGAATTTCAGGGGTATCCAGCCTCCTCTGTGGTAGCTTGTATTAGGTTTATAGGCATAGCCACCAGTGTGTGCCCAGAATATAAACATCACCTGAATTAGAGAAGCAGGCTGACATATTTGCCTGGGTCATGTAGCTTCATTTTTGCAGAGGTGGAGGATTTATCATTCCCTTTACTGCTCACCCCCAGATAGAATCTGTTGTATGTAAGCTAGTATATTATTGTCTTTTAAGACAGAGATGTCCATGTGTGGGTGCATGCAAAGACTTGCTGCACTGTCAAGCTGAAAGCTTTGCCTGTAGTAAAGGAATATGGTTATTTTTTCAAGGAAGGGTTTAGAAAGAGTGCACCAACCAGAACTGCTTGTAAGGTAACCTTTCTCATATCATAAAGGTGCAAGATATTGAGTCTTCAGCTTCTTCCTAGGTTACAGCTGACTCAAATAACTTTAAATATTAGGAAAAGGCCAGTTTGAAGTCTGTGCTGGTATATGCCAGCCAGACTCTGCTACACCACTTGCCCTGACAGCTAACAGCCAGCAACTTTGAAAGCAAAAGCTGCTGTGCAGACAACATAGGTCTGGCAGCCCCTCTCTGATCCTTAGGTAATTATGCATGTGCTATGTCTCTTCTCCAGCATCTTATTTTGCTACTTGCACAGTAGAAAGAAGAAGGGAAAAAAAAAAAAAAGCTTACCAATTTTCTTAGTGCAGACAAGGCCTAAGGGACCAGGCATTGTTTGGGAAAGGCTGTTCTCTGTAGAAGCCATATTGATTCCTGGGGCAGAGGGAAGGGAAGAGACAAAGCTTTTCCCTCTGAGAGTGAAATGACAATTGCCATGGAGAAATCCAGCAAATCTTGTCAGAAGTCTGAACACAGGGGGCCAATTCATCCTTCCCTGGTCTCCACTGAGCCCTGTGCGTTATATGAGCTTTTAGCCTGGTCTGTTGTATGAGAAAAGCCCCTTCCTAGGCTGGGACAATGGGGCCCTGGGAAACTGGTGTAGAAAGCACCTCATACTGTCAGGAGTGGGAGGTCTGCAGAGAAACTGGACTGTGCAGAAAAATCAGGGAAAGAGAAGAGAGACTGATATAACTCCCTCTGGAATGGGCATAGGATGGGGGAGAGGCCCAAAGACAGTGCTGTCATTTCCCACTTTCCAAGCACTTCCTTCAGCATAGAGCTTTGAGATCTATTCCCCTGTCAGGTAAAGCTGAGCAGCCATTGATTGGCAGCCAGATGGAGCAATGAAGGTGGATCAATGTGAATTGGATTTTTTAACTTTAAATAAAATTTGTATCGGCATGAAGTTAATTAATAGAGAACTGTCAGAGAGCTCCTTGGCACATCAGTGTGTTAGGAGGCAATGGTACCCTTCGGGGAGGTGGTGGGAGGAGGCTGCAGGAACAGGGATTCAGCTAGCAGCAAGATGAAATTTAAAAAGCAGGCCAGTCTTTCTCTTGGCCCTGTTTCAATGGTTTTTTTTCCATCCTTCCTTGGAGAATGCTTTGTCTTTGCAGATACACCTTTTCTCATTTCTTTTTCTTTTTTTTTTTTTTATGCTTTTTTGGTTTTCTTGCTTGCCATCTGAAATCTTCCCTTCCTAATGGAAATGTTGTTCTAATGACTTTGTGTGTTGGCACTGCTGTTACTGGTTATGGTTGCTTACTCTACATACACTCTTTTCCAATGGGAGAGCTGAGAAGACTGGACAGCAGCAAAAAGGCATGGAAAGAGCAGGGTGCAGGTATATTGACTAGGAGGGATGTCCTAGTCTTGCAGGTTTGTGTGGTCTAAAGCAAAGCTCAAAAACACCCACTGCTCTAGAAGCTTCAGGAAGGGATGGGGCAGATGGTGGGATACAGGATGCCTTCCAAAGAGAAATAGTACACAGTGAGTCCCATGCTTCTCTTTAGCCAGCTGGTAGCCTCAGTGTGTACAGGTATAACCTAAAAAATCTTCTGACTGAGCTCCAGAAGGGCTTCAGATGCATCTATGGGGACATTTCTTCTGACCTTCCAAAGGATGGTGTCTTAAAGGGTCTGGTGCAGCTTGATTTTTAATTAAACTTGCCCAAAGATTACTAAAATTGGCCCTCCTGTGTGAGGAAGGTGATGATTGGGAACCCTGTGGTTACACACTGTGCTGCAGGCCAGCCTCGTTCTCCCTGGGCTGGCTCGTTGCATCACTGATCAATGTCTCTCTGATGCTGCCTCTGACTCTGAGCAGGGACATGACGGAAAGGGAGAGAATGGAAACCAGATGCAGTTTCCATGGCAACATCCAAAAAGGAGGGAGAATGACTGGGGGTGGGGAGAATTTGATTTGATTTTATTTTTTATTAAGAAAAAAGCAGAAGAGAAGCCTTATGGAGATTTAGGCTTTGCACATCAGTGGAGAAGCTTTGAGGCTGACTTGCCCAGTGCAGGAGGATGCTGCTTTATTCACTATGTGCTCTCTCCTGCATGAGGAATAGTGTATGGGAGACTCTCTAGAAGCACGTTCCAGCCTCAGGACCTTCCTTTAAGCAGCAGAGACATGACTGGGGCACTGGTGCCCTCCAGCACACTCCTAGTTCAGGGCTTCATCCAGGATTCATAGATTCATAGATATTAGGGGTTGGAAGGGACCTAGAAGATCATCTAGTCCAACCCCCCTGCCTGAGCAGGATGGAGTAGGGTGAGACTTCCCAGTTACTCCAGACCCTGCCCTTCCCTGTGAAGAATGCATTAGGCAATTGGGTTCGAAAGGCAGCTTAGGGACATCATGGAGCTGCTCCAGGCATGGCTGTTAGCAGAGGCAGGCAAATCAAGGTTTATGGCATGTTCCTGGACACAGGAGATCTCCCTGAGGTCTGTGGAGGATCCGAGGAGAGCTGTACTCCCAGTCTTTCCCAGCAGGAGGCACATGGGAGAGATGGTATAATGGAGCTGGCTTTGTGAAAAGCTTTCATCTCCTCGGAAATTCTCCTTTCTGTGATTTCCATGCGTGCCCACTTATCCCATTATCTGTGTCAGGAGGAAAACAGAATCATCAGCAGTCGTGATTTGTATCTCTGAAGATTTCCTTCTCTGTGCTTGAGCAAAATCCCCTCTTAACCACTTCTTGTCCTTGCCTTTATAGGTTAAAGCGTTTTGGTTCATCATTTTTCTTATATTCTTTCCTTACTTTAGAGTTCAATCCTGTTGCTGCCTCTTATGGCTGCTTTTCTTAGGCTCCCAGATATGACCTAACATGGAGTATAATACTACAGTATACTTAGACCTGGATCAATAAAGCTTTTAGATGCCTAACTCCTCACTTTGGTGCTTTACTCCTTCACATCTTCCCTGTGGAGCTGTAAAATTCCCATTTTACAGAGTGGCACACTCAAGTTAGGAGTTTGCTGATGCTAGCAGAGGAAGTTGTGAAAGAGCTGCAAACACTGCTTGGCACCTACGATGTTTTTGTTGACAAACTGTCTCCTTGAATGCCACAAGATAATAATCATTGCTGTGTAGAGATCTTGCTCTGGCAGGGGGGTTGGACCAGATGATCTTCTAGGTCCCTTCCAACCCCTAACATTCTGTGGTCTTGCAGGACTTTCTTGTTACCCCATAGCTGTAGTTGTTATCCCTGCCACTGGAATGGCTCTGGCATGACCTTCTGAGGGAAATATCACTTTTTCTCCAATGATGACTTCATGTACACAACCTAGATGACACTACTTCCACATTCTGGGGGACATGAAGCCAAAGTCAGGTTTTACAGCTCAGCAATGGTCTATAATGTCTGCTGTTGATGATGCCAAATTCTGACACTGGGAGTTTGGGCCAGCTGCCTGCTCTTTCATCCTCTGAACAGGTTTGGGTCACGGTGTTTACTGCAGCATCAAGCATGTGGTGGGTGGCCTGAGATGTACTGAACTGATAAAGATACAGCAGAAAGGTTGGGCATTTTCATTTATTGTGTTGCAGCGTGCTGCTTGCTTTGAGATGTGCACGTTAAGAATAGGCAGGTGTAAATAAAATGTATGTAGTGATTACAGAATATGAATGTGTTTGCAAAGATTAGATCAAAATCCAAGATGCCTGCAAGTCTGTGGTCTCTAAATCTATTGGAATCAGGCTTTGCTTATAAAACTGCTGCAGTTGAGGACAGAAGCAAAGCACCAGCTTAGTATTTATTCTCAACAAATAATACCTTGGTAATAAAGTTTTCTTTTAGCTTTGTTTTGTATATTTTTTTTGTGTTTATGTGTAAGTAGAGAGGGTATTGGTGGTGTTTTTTGGAAGGTTTTTGTTTGT
>VYZU01057007.1:0-17454 GCA_013401355.1 Ceyx cyanopectus | reverse complement strand
CACTCGTGGAGCACCGTGGCACTTGTGGAACACAGTGGCACTCGTGGAGTGCCGTGGCACTCATGAAGCGCCGTGGCACTTGTGGAGCACCGTGGCACTCTGGCCATCTTTGATGGGGTTAGAAGAGTGCAGCTTCTCCCTCCCAGACCTCTCAGGCACCAAGTAATGCCCAGATGAAGTTCATAGAGGTGCTCTGCCCTCCCTCATGCTTCCACCCCTCTTACCATTGAAAGCAATCAGGCTGCAGGTGAGGAACAGCAGCAGGGACACCAGCCTCATGGTGGCATCCAGGAAAGGCGAGGGGCTGCGTCTTCCCAATCAGGTCCAAAGCATTAAGAGATCAGCAAAAATGAGGCAAAGAAGAGATTCAAGTGTGTGGATGAACCAAGGCAGGGCACAGGGCTGTGCTTGCTCTCAGGCTGTCTCTCTCTCTGACCACAGCACTTCCCTCGATGCCCTTATATTGCAGGGGGGCAGCTGATTTTCTCATATCACTAAGAAAATGCGTCACGGCCAAGAAACCAGCACAATTCTGAGGCACCTGATGGCACAACTGAAGCCAGTGAGAGAGAGGAGGGAGGGACCAGAGCCACTGCTCTAAGCATCTTTAGTGGAAATACTTTGATTCGCTGTTGTTTTTCTAGCAAGGTTTGCTTCTACACAGACAGTGGAAAAAGTGCAGAAGACACTTCCCAGCAAGTGCCCTTCGTGTTTTTCTTTCATCTGTTACCTTTTTTGGTTTGATCTTTCCGCCTCTTACAGCTTCTCTCTGATTCAGGGTTCTTGATAACACGATGGTCTTTTTTTTCTGATATTCATTTTTTGTTGAATTACCCCCCCGCCCTTTTTGTTATTCCTTCTTTAATGTTTCAAATGTGCTGATTTATGGGTTTTTCCTCATTGGCCAATTCACAGGCAGCTTGAGGGAAGAGTCTATGGTGAGTTCCAGTCAGGGTACACGTGACCCAGCAATCCAGAATCCAGACAGAGTTTGGGACAAAGCTGAGGTGATCCAAGGAGACAGAGAGATGCATCCAGGAGAAGCAACCAGCACTGAGAAGAGAGGCTGCTTGCTGTGCCACTGTGAGGGGTGTAGGAAGTGACCCTCATCCTCTGCCAGCTCTGGGGAAAACCCACTCACTTGAGTGTTCATTTAAGGGGCTCAACCTAACTGCCATGTAGCTGCTGAGCTTTTCATACACCAATGTATTTCCATCCATGAGTCTCATCCTGGGGTCCTTTTTGCCTCAGGGAACCCTCACTGTTGTGGCTCACACTTTCCAGCAACCCACTGGCTTTGTCTCTTTCAGACTTAATCAGCCCTTCATGACAAGTGTCAGCCACCCAAGCCTCTTGGCAGCTCACTGCTCGAGGGCTGAGCTGGGGCTTTTCCTGGGGGTGAGAGAAGTGAAATGACTCAGAGTGGCCACTTCACTGTGGAAGGATCCTTACTCGCTCTCTAGTTTTCCTCAGCTCTGTGGTGAAGGTGGAAGATGCAAGTGTTACTCCTCACTTCAGCAGCAACTTCTTGTGCTGACAGCTCTTGTCTCTTTTATCACACAGGGCTCTTCAGCCTCCTGAGCAGAGGGATTGGTCTACAGGAGCCTGGTGCAACCTTGTGTACCTTGGTGTCCCTGGGGGGACTGCCCAGCCCATGGGATTGCAAGAGAGAAGAGAAGAGGAGAGGAGAGGAGAGGAGAGGAGGGGGGAGAACTTGTGACAGTTGGCAGGAGGTGCTTTTTCCTCTTGTTCAAGAAAAACAGTTTGTGGTGCCCAGTTCAAGAAGAAANGGAGAGGAGAGGAGAGGAGAGGATGGGGGAGAACTTGTGACAGTTGGCAGGAGGTGCTTTTTCCTCTTGTTCAAGAAAAACAGTTTGTGGTGCCCAGTTCAAGAAGAAAACATCAGTGTCTCTTTCCCCTGAATCAGCAGGGTGAGAATGGTGTGAGTGTGTGGGTGGAGAGAGAAGGGAGAACTGTGATGGGAAGACACGTACAGCACTGCAGCCCAGCCTCGTCTGGCTTCACCCAACACAGCAGGCTTGCTGCTCTTTCCCCACTCCCAACCCTATCTGCATTCAAAAACAGAGAGAAAGGCATTCCCATTCCTGAGATGTGCTCATGAGAGACTGATGGAAAGTGCCAGGAGCTGCTTGACACTGGGGTGGGGTTTGGGGCTGCAGGGTTGTTATGCTGAGGGAGCGTGTTGTGAAATGAAGGTTTGGGAGGCACTGTTTTACTCAGCAAGAGGCTATCTTTAGCACAGACACCTGTGACCCTCCTTTCCAGTGACCCATTCTAAATGCTGACTCCCTCCAGTGGCATTTTGTCATCTCCCAGGACAGACCCTGCCACGGAAATCATGATTGGAGTAAGAGCAACACGGGGGCATTTTCTCAGAACCACCTGCATGGGTCTCCTGGGGTCTCTCTTCCAGACATTCCTGGGGTCATGGGTCTCTCTTCCAGACCTACCTGCAGCAGTCACCTGGCACGTTGCTTTTCTTGCTCTCTTGCCATGTCTTATGGGTGCAAACTCTGCTTACCATGAAAAATCAGACTAGAAAACACTATTCTGCAGCATCATTTAGTATTGCTGAAGGAATTTTCCATTGCATTTCCAGATTTCCGTGAAACGTGTTTTTCTCTGAATGATTATGATTTCTCTTTCATGTTTTGGTCCTTGCAGCTTGAAGTCTAAATCTAGTCACAATCTTCTGCTTCATAACGACTTTTTTGAGGTGATCTATGATTTATTTGTGGGTTTTGCCTGATCTGAGAAGTAGTGCTGTGACTTGGAGACTGGGTTACCAGCTGTGCAACTTGAGATCAGCTGGGCTGTGTGTCCCTGAGATCAAACAGCTACCAAAAGGACCTCGTGGGAAACATCCTGATTGCTGTTTGCAAACCTCAAAAGCAAAAAGAATTGACCTACTAATAAGAGATAACTACTCACTTTTGAGGGAGGGACTGTAAATAGAAACAGCCATGCCTGGGGAGACAGAAAGGAAGATCTGTCAGAGGACTTACTGTGAGCAAAAGCTGCTGGGCAGGTTGGTACCCAGACTTGGACAAGCCACAAGGTTTGAAGATTAGATTGAGATTAACTGCAAGACTTCTGGCCCTGACTGGGAAGCTCAGGGAGGGAAAAGAGATCTGAGCTCAGCTCCAGAGTGAAGCAGTGGAGCTGCCCTTCTCTGGGCACCTTGCAGCTGCAGAGGGGCAAAGCAGGGAAACCCTGAACCAGACAGAACTGGTGTCCAGGGCTTGGCAAGCTTTGTGTGATATGCACAAGGAAACCATGTGTTGCAACAGACACCCCTGAGGTAAAGACATGTAAGCAACTCTTCCCCCACAAAGGCTTGTGATGGCTTCTACCAAGGCACCAACCTGAGATCTATTCTGTGTATGAAATTGCTTCAGCTTTCAGAAGTCCAGTGTGGACACCAAACATGTTTCTTTTCTTGCAGGAGTAAGTGGTTGCTCCAGTCTCCTGTCCCTCCATGATGTCTGGAAGCAGCATGTTAGCATCCCAGGGCCACAGTACACCATGTGTCAGAGAGTCACCTTGGAGGAGGGAACCCATTTACCTGAGGTGGCAGATCCCAAGAAGAGGTGAGGGGGAGAGGATAAGAAAAGAGAAAGTTCACATCTTACAGTAGATCTGGGCAAATGCAAAATGCTCCTCTGTAGAAATGCCAGAAGGAGGAAGAGTGGCTGAGTGATATTTGACCACCACTGCATTGCCCACCACTCTCTGGTCCTGGCCATCCAGCCAGTGCTTGTTCCAGCAGATCAGATGCTCATCCAGCCCATGAGCAGCCAGTTTTTCCATGAGAATTCTATAGGAAACTGTGTCAAATGCTTTTTGAAAGTCTAGGTAGACAACATCCACAGCTTTTCCCTCATCCAGTGGTCGGGTCATCTTGTTATAGAAGGAGATCAGGTTGGTCAGACAGAACCTGCCTTTCATAAACCCATGGTCTGACTGGGTCTGATCTAGTTAAATTATGCCTTTGATGCCACTGCCTCTGTTTTGCAACACAGAGGGTGAGGTGAATAGAGCACAAAAATCTTTGCAGACACACTAGGTTACACTTTGACTCACTTCTCACTGCAGCATTTGTGCCATGCTTTTAATCCAGTAGAAAAATATCTAACAGCCTCACAAATATCTCAGAGCTGCAGGGAGTTTTCTCAAGAGTAATGAGGTACCCAGGACCCCCACACGTGTAAGACATGGGAGAATTGTGCCAGCTGTGAGGAGAAAACTCTCAGCTGAAGTGGCCTGATGCTGAGGTGAAGGAGTTAGACACCAACCCAATGTGCCAGGTATCACCCAGTGATTGGAGCAGTAGCAGAATGGCCCTAAAAGATTCACTTGACACAGTTATGGGCTGAAAGGAGCTAAGGGGTGCTCTGAGAGAAACTGAACCTTGGGCTGAGAGTGGGACTACCAAAATGTGGCTCTCCTGGGGGTAGCTGGAGAGAAAGTCTGACTTTCTGCAGAGCCCTTGGGGGTTGAAAGATACAGTGCCAACAGAAGAGCTGCATGGCAAACTGGTGCTGGACATCAGGGGTAGTTCTGAAAGTGGGTGAGCACTGGCAGAAAAAGCCAGCAAAGACTTCTGACAGAGCTGTCAGCACCAAGCCTGCAACAGGTGATACTATGGGAAATCATCTGCAGAAAAATACTAGCCCTGGGAAGGTTTGTGTGGATGATGGCCCAGCAAGGAAGGGGACAGCAGCACTCCAGAAGAATAAACTCTCTGATTTGGTGATCCCCAATCACTTTGCTTTGAACAAAGACTGCTAGGGAGGGAGAGGGTGCATTTTTAACCTGAAAGGGTCTCAATGAAAATCAAAATGGACTTATTTCTTTGTAATTTCTTTTTCAGCTGGATCAATTTTCAGATGCTCATCAGTGTTGTCAAAAGACAGGCAGCAGGAGAAGTGAAAGGCAAGGTGGGATTTCCACTTGCTGCAACTCTACACGTTCATGCTGGGTTGACACCACTGTGTGACAGGCTCCAATTCAGAGTTTGGTGGCAGCTGAGCTGCTTTGGCAGTTTCCTCTGCATCATTTGGAGACACAGTTTCTACCACTCCATTAAGAAAAAATGCAAAATCAAATAAACCCACTTGTTAGTCACAGCATCACAGGAAGGTTCACGTGGGAAGGGATCTCTGGGGTCTCCACCATTCTGCTCCCAGTTTCATGACTCTCAAACTAGACTGGGTTGCTCAGAGCCTTTTGCTGGACTTGATCCAGTGTGTCAATATGCCACAGTGCCTCAGATGTGGCTTTTCATGTACCATGAAGACAGGATTCATCCTGTGTTGCTGAGCCCATGGTAGTGAAGTCTGGCATTTGGCTGTTCTTCAGCACTCCAAAGAGACACTGGTGGCTCTGGAGGTACCTCCATTCTCATCATGGTGGCTAAATTAAGGCACCTACAACAAGCTTTGATGGTGGCAGGGCTGACTTATTTACCCTCAAAGGAGGCTGGAATCAAAGAGATATATACTTCTGGGTAAAGGAGCTTTGAAATAAGGGCTGGGACCTTCTGTGTCATGGTGAGGACTGGGAGAGATCTGGGTTCCCAAGATGGAGAGCCAGATCATTAAATATTACAAACATCCAACTGCTTCTGATGTCCATGGCTATCTTATGCTGCCAGAATGTGGTTAGGAGGGCTTCAGAGGTGTGACTGGGACTTCTGGCATGATGCACACTTCATATTTCCCAAGGATTAATGGAAAGCAACTGCCTCCTAAGACCTTTGATAAAAATCACCTTTTAAAATTAAAACATCAGGTTGAGGAACGAGGTATGTAGCTCACACTTTTAGAACAGAATACAGTATCCTGGGAAGACAAGACCCCAGGGAGGAAGAGACATGAGAACAGGCTGTAAAATACGGAATCTTAAAGAGGGAACAGATTGCATTACCTCTCTTTAACAGCACAAGGGACTGGAATGTGTCCATGATTCAAAAAAAGGCTGTGGAAAAAAAAAATGAAAAAGGACTTAGAAGAGGGGTACAAAAAAACCCCTGACTTGGGATCTGGAGATCTTGCTTTCAAGCAGACAGAACTTGAAGTGTTTGATCTATTTTACCTAATCCAAAGGAAAGAGTGGTGAGCTCAGGCAGCAATTTTACTGCAAATTAAATTATATTCATTTTAGCTGTCACAAAGTTGGTAGAATTATTGTTGGAGGATGTTGTAGAGACCAGGACTATAAAATTGAAGTTTTCTTGTTTTTCACAGGAAAGCTCTGACATGGAAAGAATTCTTGTGGTGGTCACCTCATTGCCTGCAGACTTCTGACATGAAAAAGCAGAGTGGCTTGAGTTGGAAGGGACCTTAAAAATCATCTTGTTGCAGCCAAAGTGATTGATGGAATCCTCTTTCTTACCCCTAGAATACTGAGTTCTCCTAAGGAACAAGGAGTCAATCCAGCTGATCACTATCATGAGAATAAACCACTATGTTCATGTTTCCCCAGGCTTTTCCTTTACTCACAGACCTGGCTGGAGGGTCTTCCCTGAGAGGAGAATGCATGTGGCCCCATTTTAAGACTCAGGTAAAAAGCCAGCTGGTCTTGCTTTGCCAGAAAACTCCAGCACAGGGCTGTGAAACAGCAGAGGAGTGAGACTGCTGAGCTGGGAAAGGAAGGAAAAGGCTCCTGGACTCAAATGAACTGGTAGTGCCATGTGGGTGTGGGGATTTTCCCCTGTCTTTAGCAGGGACCTGCTGGTTTTTCCCTAGCTATGGGTGGTTAGAGGGCTCACTTGTTCCAGACTTACAGGAGATNTGAAGTGTTTGATCTATTTTACCTAATCCAAAGGAAAGAGTGGTGAGCTCAGGCAGCAATTTTACTGCAAATTAAATTATATTCATTTTAGCTGTCACAAAGTTGGTAGAATTATTGTTGGAGGATGTTGTAGAGACCAGGACTATAAAATTGAAGTTTTCTTGTTTTTCACAGGAAAGCTCTGACATGGAAAGAATTCTTGTGGTGGTCACCTCATTGCCTGCAGACTTCTGACATGAAAAAGCAGAGTGGCTTGAGTTGGAAGGGACCTTAAAAATCATCTTGTTGCAGCCAAAGTGATTGATGGAATCCTCTTTCTTACCCCTAGAATACTGAGTTCTCCTAAGGAACAAGGAGTCAATCCAGCTGATCACTATCATGAGAATAAACCACTATGTTCATGTTTCCCCAGGCTTTTCCTTTACTCACAGACCTGGCTGGAGGGTCTTCCCTGAGAGGAGAATGCATGTGGCCCCATTTTAAGACTCAGGTAAAAAGCCAGCTGGTCTTGCTTTGCCAGAAAACTCCAGCACAGGGCTGTGAAACAGCAGAGGAGTGAGACTGCTGAGCTGGGAAAGGAAGGAAAAGGCTCCTGGACTCAAATGAACTGGTAGTGCCATGTGGGTGTGGGGATTTTCCCCTGTCTTTAGCAGGGACCTGCTGGTTTTTCCCTAGCTATGGGTGGTTAGAGGGCTCACTTGTTCCAGACTTACAGGAGATATAGGGGTTTGTCTTTTTTTTTTATTTTATTAGTTAATACTATAATTTTCTTCTCTGTGTTGCTTATTGAGTCAAAATAAAAGTCATACTGAAAGACTGGTAAACTCAAGGTTGTATGTGTCCTCTGTCTGAACTGTAAGAGCTTGTGCAGAGGAGGAAATATGGACAAAATGGTCCAGTCATGAAGCAAGCTAAATTTCAGAAGCCATAATAATGTAAAAAATTAAATTACTGCCTCAAGACTATTCAAAAGAATAAAAAAAATCCAAACCCAAGATAACAGCATTTCCTATGCTGGTCTGTGAAAAACAAATATTTGGGGTGGATATAAACAGAAAACTTCTTTTATGAAGGTGCATAGCCATTGAAGGGTAGGAGTTTCCCAGGAGCTTGAGGGTGGGATTCCTCCTTACAGCTGCTCTCAAGAGGAAACTGATCCAAGAAACTCTCTTCCAAGTTTGCTTTCCTGTATCAGTGAGGTTTAAAAGGAGGAGGAGAAGAAAAGGTGGGTGTGCAATCAGAATAAGGAATAACCCAATCACTTCCATGGCATGTTCCTACAGGCAGCTGCTCCATCACAACTGAGAAGCTGCTGAGGAGTGGAAAGAAAACAAGATGCTGGAGGATCCAGGATGCTTCACTGGCCAGTTTGGGTCTGTTGCTCCCTCACAGTTTCTGGTGCACCTCCACACTAGCAAGACATGGGAAACTGGAAAGTCCTGAGTTTCTTCGCAACATCTGGAAACATCAGTATATTATCAATATTCTTCTTACCCTGAACCTCACTCACTGACCTGCCAGCTAAAACCAGAAGTTTGCCTCCCCAAGAAATTTCTTGTAATAATAAATGCATCCTAAAATGATGGTAGAATTGCTGCAAGACCTGGGAAAGTCTAAGACAAGACTCAACCTGAGCTGCCTGGCAGACACATGGAAACACAGACCTCTGGAATCTGACTGTTTTCATTCCATCTTTCAGCCTTTACTGGTTTTGGAATCTTCCATCTTGGATGCCTGTAGCTCCAGAAATATTTCAGATTTAGGAATAAAATTCTTCATTGCAGGACACATCTTCTACAGCACCTCTGTGACCAGCAGCATCTGCTAGATACCACCCAGAGCACATCCACAGGTTGAAATAAATGAGGTGGGAGGGAAGAGTACATGGGCTTTTGAATTTTGATTTTTTTTTGCATGAGAGGCAGCTGAGTCTCCTAACCAGAGAAGCCCAGAGGATCAGTCAGGGAGGGAATAATACATCTGCACTGTTATTTTAAGGCTAATAAACCAGAGTGATTATAGACTTCACTGAAGCAAGAAGGGAGGACTCACTTTTTCCATGTCTGAAGGAGGGTTGACAGTTCTGCCCGTGTGATGGTTTTGACTGTACTGGTCTTGTTTCATTTATCAGCTTAATGGTGTGAAAGACCACAGAGGCTCTTCAGAGGTGAGCCCTGGGGGGAAATGGGGAGGTGACACCTATAAAGGTACAAAAAGCATCTGTTTCTGTACACAGCACTTCTAAAAATGTCTTCAGACTCAGCTCTATCTCAATGGGAAGGGACCTCTGGAGATCTCTAACCCAACCCCCTTGGCTGCATCAGAGCCGAATCCAAAGCTAGGTCAAGCTGCTCTGCTTCACCAGAAGCATTAACTGGTTTTATTCAATCACCATGGAGTTCAGCTGCCTTCTCTGGTGTTTGCCATCTGCAGCTCAGCATCACAGGCCCAGCTGCCCTCTCCAGGAGGCTGCAGAGTCCCTGAGCAGGGAGCAGCTCTCATTGCACCAGTGCTGTCTGTCCTGGCAGGGCTGGCACCCTCCTCCACAGCCACAGGCTTCAGAGGTCAGCTTGCTGCCCTGGTGGGTCCAGGTCCCAACTGACCAGTTGTTACCCACCCAGACATTGCTTATCAATTTAGTCAGGCCTTTTTTATTACATCCTTTAACCAAGAACGAGCTACCCTTGAAGAAGAGAAAGTCTGCAAAGCCCATAAACCAAATGGAATGTTGAAATTCTATTTGGTTTAGACAGTTTTGGACTTTCAGCAAAAGTGCTCTCAAGAGAACAGTCTTCATTGTAATCCTAAAAATCACTTCCATAGGTCAAAAAGACTCTTTCCCAGGTGAGAGTATGGAGTCAGCAGGATTAGAATGGTATGTAAAATACCAACCAACCATAAAGAGGGTGGGCTTGTAAATGACTAACTTAGTAATAAATACAACACACAGAGTTTTTCTCTAAGGTATTTTCTAAGCTTTCTTCACATTTGGACAGTGACAACTGGAGTGCACAGAGGCTTGGGTGGCAAGAATGTTCTTTTTTGGGGAGCAGGACATGGGGTAGGACAACCTGCAGAGGTTTCCCCTTGCTCCCTATTAGGCTGCATCCTGAAACACTGGAATAAGTTTGGTGGGGATCATCCAACAACATTGCACTCAGTGGTGGCTGAAATACAAATTGGAGAATGAGGAAAAAATGGCCAAAAATGAGGTCTTTGACTTACAATTCTGCAGGTTGTGTTGGTTTGCAGAGGTATAAATGGGATTAAATCCCATACATGGATTTGGGTTGGTGTTTTTTGCTAGATAGGCAGGTATTGATAAATAGTTTGTTTGAATGGTGCTGGAAAAAGCTTGGCAGGAGAATGAGAGACTATGAATAAAGTGATTTTTACTATTTTCCTTGTCAGTCCCAGATATAAGAAAGCAGGTGGATGGCATGTCTGAAATATCTGTATTTGTTCCTAGAGATTGTGTATGAAATATGCAACAACAGGGAAGAGTTGGAGAAGGAGAAATGGAAAGAGAAATTGGAGGACAAAAAGCAAAATTAAAAAAAAGCAATTAAGAAAGCAATCAAGTGTGAAATTGGCTATAAAATACTTACACACGAGTTTTTGTATATGCCAGAATACCCCTTACCTCTGATGGGAAGTGACTTAAATAAATTGGGAGCACAGATAACTTTTGATCAGGATGAAATGTGAACAAAGCAGTGGCCTGGGAGGCACGAGGATCTGTGTTATGAGAACTATCATAAGCAAAGGATGGAAATAAAGGAAGCCAAACTTAGGTTTCTGAATGGTATCATTGCTTTGTTCTTACCTTGATGACACCAGCTGCTCATGCTGGGCTAAAAATCAGGTGCTGTCACCCTATCTTGCCCCAAATCACTGCTGCAAACAGAACCTGGTGTAAGATGTGCACACACAAGCATCCACGAGCTGTTTGAAATCTTTTTAAACACTTTTATTTACAGTGCTAGCTGAAAACAATATATATTTTTCTATCATTCCCATGCCATAGAAAAAATGTTGTGGCTGTATTGCCTTTAATTTATAAAAAATGGTCACAAGAAAATATGAAGGGGGAATGGAAATCAAAGTTCTGGTCCCCAATTGTTTCTCTCTTGTTTTTAAAAAGCCTCAAAATTAAAAAAAAAAAAAGCAACAGACTGCAGCTCAGATGAAAGTAAAATATAAAACATTCTGAAAGATTCATGAGGGCCAGCTTGCTGTCATGTAAACTTGAGTAAACCCCAAAACAAAACCTTAAAATGAATTCTTCTCTGTGTGTTAACAGAAGCAGAGGGAAGGCAGATGAGAGTGAAAAATGCACCACAGATCTGTGCCTGCAGCCTCCAGAGCTCAGGGGGGATGTCTGACAGCAGCTCTGGGAGCAGACCCTGGCAAGAACCTCAGCCATACTGATGACAAAAAGGAAGGGCAAGTGAAAAGGGAAGGAGAGGTGCTTGCCCCTGGAGAAGCCTGGCACAGGGGCCTGGCAAGGGGAAGTCCTAGGCCCCAGGAAACAGATCATTTTGAAGTGGAGCACAGCTGAAGGGATAAGAGGGAATGAAATCATTTCAGCTGGGGAATGTAACAGAAGAGCTGGGTCTTTGGGTGAGAAGGAAACTGCTGTTCTTCCCTGTTTGAGAGCACTTCTTCATCTAAGATTGTGTGAAGCCAGAGGCTAACAGACAGTGCAAGCACAGGCTGGAATGGAGGAGGAAAGATGGATGGAACAGAGGAATGGGAGAGGAGGGCTCAGGCTGAAGACCCATTTTCTGTCTTCTGTCTCTTTGGATCCACTTCATCCTACATAGGAGGGTGGGGGAAAAACAAAAAAAAAGGTTATTATTCAACAGTCAACACACTAAGGCACATAATTTCTCCATAAAATTACTTCTGCTGCTCTTTCCTCCATATGGGAATCTGTTTGGCTCACCCCAGAGCTGCTTTTTAATGTGTTGCTATCATTGCTCTCACACTGTAACTCACCTCTTCCTCCTCTGCAGATCGTTTCTCTGCAGGACCATCCCGACCATTCTCATCTCCTTCTAAGCACAAGCAAGAGAGGAAATCAAAGGTTAAGTGAAGCAGCACTTGAGGGGCTGGAATCTCACAGTCACAAGTCTCAGAGGACTTTCCCTTCATGGCCTATTCCCTGCCTATTTCTCCCATTCTCCCTATGCCAATTCATTCTTACCTTCATCCTCATCACCACCTTCTTCTTCATCCACATCATCAGGATTCTCTTCCTCATCCTCTTCAGCTCCGTTTTCCTCCTCCTGAGTGAAATATTGGTCAGAGCAGAAATTGGTGTCAGGATGACATTTCCACATGCTCTCTGCTGCAAGTGCAAGAATCACCTCCACAGCTCCAGCCACTTCAAACTCCAGATGTTTACTGAATGACCTCTGCACTGTTACTCACTGTTATTCCCACCATCTCAGATGAAACCCTCCTCCCAACCAGCCTTCTTTACAAAACAAATCCTTCCAGTCTCCTCCCATCAATACCAACCTGACTTCCACAAGCTTACAGCTTGACAAGCTGATGCTGTCCCAACCAGCAGAACATCTCTGCTTTCAGACTAATTATTTCACCACTGCTTGTAGTACACCTGCTTGCAGATACCTTCCAACTCTCACCCATCTGTGCATTTCCTCACTGCTCCTATTCCCATCTTCTTCATCTTGCAGCCTTCACACACCTCAGGGTACTTCCATGGGTGGAGGACACCTCCTGTGTCACACTCCTCCCAGCTCCTACCTGCCCGTGCCTCCATTCCCTTCTTTCATCTTTGTTTTCCTTCCTTTATCACTGGGCCATGCTGTCTGTGCTACCTTTCAAAGCTCATTCTCCAGTTATCCCACAGCTTGTTTTCCATTTTTCCCTCTCCCTTATGAGTAACTCTGGTCTGCCCCCTTTCTTCATCCCCACAATGCCCTTCATACTCCTCACCCACAGCAAGCCAGGCTGACTGCCTCCTACACAGCTCTCCCCAACACCTCAGCAGGGCCTCACCTCTACTACCTCCTTCTTCTTTTCTTTTTGGACTGTTTTTTCCTCGAGTTTCTCCTTCTTTTCTTTCATGCCCTGTGCACAAGAAGACGGGAGAATTTCAAAAAGGCAAATCCTCAAAACACTCAGCGACAAGAAATGGCAACTATGCTTCAACAGAGGCGGTTTGGGGGAGCTGCAGAGGAACAGCGCCGACAACAGAGGCACGAAGCGCTCATCCCGCCCGCCCTAACAAAGGGGAAAGGCGCCAGAAGGCGCCGGGGCCGCCCGCAGAGCGCACACCCGGGGCAAGCTGAGGCGGGGCTGAGTTTAGCGCCCTTTACAAGAACCTCGTCCATCGAATCCAAGGCATTTCCCACCCGCCGCTTCCTCAGACCCCGCACACAACACTGAGGGGCAGAGGCGCCGGCGCGCGCAGCCCGCCCAATGGGCGACGGGAGGCGGGAAAAGGAGCTGAGGGAGGAGGGGGGAGGGGAGTGCTCGNCCCGCCTCCCGCCCTCCATTGGCCGGGCGGCTCGGGGACCGAGGCGCGCCCCCTGGCGGTCGGGCAGCGGAGAGGCCGCCCCTGGCCCGGCCGAGCCCAGCGAGGTTTCCCCCCCCCCGCACCCACCCCATTCCCGCTTCAGTAACGGGCCGGCTGGCGGCGGGGGTGGGGGGGCCGGCGGGCAGGGCGAGCTGTTGTCTCACCTTAGCGCTCAGCTCCGCCGCCGCCTCCTCGACGCGTTTTTCCGACATCCTCTCGGCGCGGGTAGCGAAGGGAAAGGGCCGGCGGGAACCCGGCGGGGAGCGCGGTCAGCGGCACAAGGGCAAAGTCCCAGGCGGAGTTGCGGTCAGCAGCGAGATCCCGCCCTGGGGGCCAAAGTACCAGGGTCTCCCGCGGCGGGGGGGGAAAGACGCCGGGGAAGGGGATTTATACACCGCCCGGTGACGAGGGAAGGAGGGACCTGGGGAGGGAGGGGAGAGGGACGGGAGGCGGAGGAAGGAGGAGAGAGGGACGGGACGCCAGGAGCCGCGGGAACAGCGTGTGCGGCGAGGCCCGGCCGGCAGCGGGGGGCGCGATGCAGCCCCTCGGGAAGGCGCCTCCCGCCCCGCCGAGGCCGGAGGGGGCGCGAAGCACGGACGGCCGCGGGCCGCTCTTTCCGCCGAGCCGCGGCGGCGGGAGCTTCTCAGGGAGGAGCTGAGCCGCCCGCCGCCCCCGCAGGCAGCGCGGCCGGTGCGCCGCCCGCGTTAACCTCCCGGAGGAGCCCGGGGCGTGCGGGCAGCGATACTACGGGGCCGGTTCGGGAGGGCAGCGCTGGCGACGGCTAGGCTCACGCGGCCTCTCGGCCTGGAATTTTCCACTCCAGCTGCCGGCCCTCCCGCTGGAAGCGATCCCGTCACGCCCGCGCTCCTCCCGTCCGCCCGTCGCTGGCTGCCAGCGCGGGAAGCTGCGGGAGCGGCGCCGATTTTCCCGCGCTGGAGAGGGTGGCGCCGAGTCCACGCGCGCACCGTGGGGTGGGGTGGGGGGCAGACAGGGAGCGCGTCCCCATTCCCCGTCTAAGGAGGAACTAATGAGCGGACGCCTAGTTGGCTGCGCGGCTGAGCTTTCCGCCTAGCAACAGATTTGTGATTGGCTGCCGGGGCCAGGGCGCGGCGGCGGCGGGAGGGAGGGGTCTCTGAGACGAGGGGCGGTGCGAAAGGGACGGAGAGAGGGGGCGGCGGCGGCGGCGACGCTGGGCTCGGCTATGGAGCCTCCCTCCTGTCCCACTTGGGGCGGAGGGAGGCGAAGCCCTGGCCGGCGGCTTGCGGGACGGCCCCGCTTCGGAGCCGTGCGGGCGCCGGGGGCTGCCGTAGCGCTGCGGAGGGGCCGCGCCTCGCTGTCTGCAGCCGCCTGTCCCCAGCTCGGCCTCCCGCTCAGCAACAGTTCGTTCGGTTGAACGTGACCCGCGGCCATGGGGACCTGTTGCTAACAAAGCAGCCGTTCTATGGCTGCTGTTCGGCAGCTGGAGTGGCCCGGGATGACTAAATCACTTGGAACTTTCCTAAGATGTTGTTATTGTCCTTCTCTTAGTGACAAGCACACACCAAAAGTTACCTGACTGACCACTGTTCAGGAACACAGACACCTGTGTGTGTCTGCAGCCCCAGACAACAATACACATATCATTGTCTCTGTACCATTTCTGTGCACAAACCCCCTGTGTTTTGCTTTTCAGGAGGTGTGTGTATGTGTTTAGGTGCAGCGCACACGTATTTGTGTATGGTGGTGATATTTGTCACGGGCATTTGCTTTTGTGAGGATAGAAAGTATGGCAACTTTCTGCTGAGGCGGGTGTTAAAGCTTCATGTCTGTGTCTTCATATGTCATCATGTGTGGCATCATCATTCATTTATGAATTTTGTTTTAATACCTTGCTAGGCTTGTGACTGTATTCTCTTGGGGGGTGACAGATGCACTCGACCCCCCTTAACCAAAGCAGCAGCAGTTTGGTAGAGGAGGTGAAGGCCAAGAACTCCTCCAGGAAACCCACAAAGGAGCAGAGTGAGCAAAGGCAGTTGTGGGTACAAGAGCCTCATGCCCACCCATCCCATCGTATGCAGTCTGACTTACAAGGCAGCCACTGTAACCCATAAATATGATAGGACAGCCCAAGTGAGCCTCCTCTGAGCTCTCCCTGCTGGACAGCAGGGTGGAGATTTCCAGACACCAGCCTTTTCCCAACAGCAGGTTGCTGGATGAACCCGTTTTCAGTTCTCACTGGGTGGCAACTGGACTGCGCACCGGGAATTCTCCCCTTGAGCGGGGAGGCCTCCCAGTGCTGAGAGATACCAGTCATTTAGCTGGAATAAGTAACTTTGAAATGGAATGAATCACTGGAGAGTCACCACGCTGTGTGACTGAGGGTGTTGTTTGCATAGCTTTACTTACTTAGCATGAGTAGCTGGGTTTGCTGCAGCCTTAGGCCGCAAGCTGTAAATTTCCACTGAGATTTACTGACCGTGTCACTACTTAGTGAATCAGGGCCTCCAGAATCTGCTGTGTACATCAGAAGATAAGGAGGCTTCAAGGTGCAGCCATCAACAGCAGGTGCAGCCAGACAAGGGCACAGCCTGGCCACAGACAGTCAAGTAATTCAACGAGGAGTCAGAAGGTGTCAGACCAGAACCATGTTTTCCACCCAACGAGGAACAGACCCCAGACCCCAGTATCACTACTGGAGCAAACTGTTGCATGAGGAGTGGCTGACTAGTCTGGAAGGGTACAATTGCCCGGGGATTTGGTTGGTTGGTTGTGACCCCTTTCCAGAGACCCCCTTGTGTTAGGCCGACCCTGCTGCCCTGTGACTCAACGGGAGGGTCTCCCTTACCTTTTCACATAGAGTCAGAGAATCACAGAATGCCAGGGGCTGGAAGGGACCTCGAAATATCATCTAGTCCAACCCCCCTTCAAGAGCAGGGTCACCTAGACCAAGTCACCCAGGAACACATCCAGGTGGGTTTGGAATGTCTCCAGAGAAGGAGACTCCACAACCTCCCTGGGCTGCCTGTTCCAGTGTCTGTCACCCTCACAGTGAAAAAATTCCTCCTCGAAAGGAAGAATCTCCAATCTGTGTGCAAATCATTCCAAATTGATTCTAACTTGATTTTCCCTTTGTGTGTTTCCTTCTTGCCATCAAACTCGGTCAAATTGCCCTTTGATAAATTTTTTAAGCCATCTAAAACACTCATCTGTGACAGGGCATGGGAACTTTGTTATGTTGAGGGCTGAACTATGAGCCATTTTCTGAGCAAAAGCAAAACACAATATTGGGTATTTCAAGGATTTTATTTTGTGAACTACCTCATAAATGGTTCCAAAAATTCCAAACTGTTTGCTGAACAACAGAAGCTTGTGTATTTCCATTAGTTTTTCTTAGATTGACATAAATTCAGACAAAGAGAATGTCCATCCCTTCATTTACAGTGAAACTAGCAAAATCTCAAGTGTGGAGGGAATGTGTTTGCATACATGTATACATTTATATATAATCACTATATATATATTTAATATAGAAATAAATTTATATACCCACTCAAAAGCAAGAAAAAAAAAAAAAAGGAAATCGAGAGACTTAGTCAATGTTTTTTTATTCACAACAGAAACAGAAGCAACCTAAACAGAGAACGTGAGAGAAGCAAGGTGGGAATCTTGCTTTTCATTTCTGGCCCCACGTGCTTCAGTATTCTAGCACCATTCTTTTCAACCTAGATTCCCTCCAGATTTGCCCAACTGGTAGTGCTAATGATAACACAGCCCTTGGTGATAGAGGTTAATCAAGGGCTGCCTGTAAAGCTATGGAAAAATCCAGTAGGACTCACAGCTTCAGCCCCCAGTCTCCTAAACTCAGCCTTTTGGGTTACAGGCCACTTGCAGAGGTGCAACAGTAGGGATAGAAAAAGGATTTGCAAAGCAGCATTTGCTTCAAACTCTTTGCTTTTACTTCCCTATCTCTATGTTTGGAAGGCAGCAATGCCTGATTTTGTATGTGAAAAGAACTGTCCCACCATCCCTAGCACGTTCCAGAAGTGGATCACTGGGGGACAGCAAGTCGTGTTATCCCAGATCTGGAGGGAAAAAAAAAAATAAAGTAA
>VYZU01057004.1:0-12484 GCA_013401355.1 Ceyx cyanopectus | reverse complement strand
TCCTCTCCTTGGGTTGGTGGAATCTGTGTGTAAAGCATGTGGGCTGCATCTCTGGGGACATTGCTCATTCCTGACTGCTCATCACCTCCTGCTGTGTCCCGTGACTGATGCAAAGCATTTGTGCCTTGTATTATAATTGTGTATGGCAAGACCTGGGTAGAAGCCATGGGATTTAGAGGAGAACTGACAGGCTGGCACATCTCTTTAAGTGATGGGATGCAAGTGAATATTCCAGCAGTCAATTCAAACCCCAAACCACAATGACCAGTAGGTGCCTTTTGGAGCAAACCTTTTTAAGGTTCAGTGTGCAGAATTTCATACTCTTTAATGCTCTTACTTGGAGCACCATTCGTCTCTCCAAACGATGCCAGAATGAACCTTTTTGTGAAGGCTGCACAGGATATAATCAGAAAACACCTTTGCTTAAATTGCTTGTAAATATTTGCTACTTGCAGGGGAAGAAACCCATGAATTCTACCCTGCTTCTCTGTTTTCCTCAGCAGATACTGCATACTCCATCTAGCTAAGTGGACCATGGTGTTCCAAGGATAAAAATGACAATGTAACGTGAGATGAAGAATCAGGCAAAATATTTATGCAATGAAATCTTAATGATAGTTCTAAAGGTCTGTGGCAGGGCATGGCAGAAAAGAAACGCTCCTCTCACTGGCTTGTCACTGGGGGGACAGATACACAACAAAAGATGTTTGCAGTGGTAGGAAAAGAAAGGGGGTCATTAGGATATTTGATCTGCCTTTTCAAGCAAAAAAAAAAATAATCAAGCAAATGATATCCAGCAGTGTGCGGGATCTAATTTGATCGCAGCTGTCAATTATTTGTCAGCTTTCCATGGGAATGGTTTCCCTTTGTTTTGAAGCAGTAAACACTCTCCGTAATCCCCAAACCCCCACGGCTGCTGATGTGTGGAAACCAGAGAGCACCGCTGACCTAAAGCGCCCAGAGCCCCGCGCGTCATGGGCTGGTCTGGGAGGGCATCCAAATTCATCCCATACTTTGCTGGCGGATCCATCTCTGGCATGGGCTGGGCTAGCTCTAAGAGCCAGTCACAAGTGTGCTAAGAAAGCCAAATTTTCTGAAAGGAAAAAGATGGTTCAGATTCAGGCTCTGATTCCAGCCTAATCTTGGGCCCGGTGAGGTAGGCGGCTTTGCTGTTCTTATCCAGCAACTCAGTGTAGTTGGAGCTTTTCATATCCTGTGAAAATGGCTCTTAAACGCACACACTTTGGGCTTATCAGAGCTTTTAGTGGCCAAATCTGATAAAAGGGAATTTTGCCTGGAGTAAGACAGTCCCTTGAGTAATCCTGAGTAATGAGCAATACTGAAATGCAGTGTTATTGCTGCATTTGTAGCAGAAGTAGCTCTGTAGCTGAAATGGTCAAATCAGTCCAGCCCAGTCTGAGTCATTTAAAATAAATTGTAGCCACAAGATCTTAGCATGTTTTGGGTGTTAGGGACACGGCAGAGCAGCCAAGGCTGCCTGTATTTTGGAAGGTTGAAATAAAAGCAACTGGTATCTCAATTGGTCTGCAGCCCTTTGAGGTCCCCTGGGAGATGGATGGGGATGGAACAGAGCACATGTCCCCTCTGCTTTTTCTGCACATGGACCCTCTCTAGGAGCTTAATCACAACATCAAGTGGCTCCTGATGCTGTGCCCAGTGGGTACACTACAGCCATTCCTGCAAGGAACATTTTAGGAGTATTTACTGACGTAACTGCGCTGGGAGATGTTTTCCTTCCCCTGAGGCTGGCCAAGTGCCAGAGCAGTGGTGAAGGGTATCACAGACCTTTCCAGCTCCTCACTAACACTGATGGAAGTGCTACATGGACCTGGAACTCCAGCAGTCTCATGGCTGGCTGTTCTGTTAGGACTATTTGGTGTTATTTCTCCATGTAGGCAAGCCTGGGAGCCCAAGAATCAGGAGCTTTTACACAGCAAAGGTTCATCTCCAATTGTGTCCTGAGAAGCACAAAAGATGACAAGGGTTTGTGCCACAGGATTGTGTAGAGGCACATCCTTCCTTCACCAGAGCTCTCTGCCATGGCAAAGAGTGTTTATAATAGCATGGAAAGAGCACCCTGGCAGGGCAGCCAGGGCAGCTGAAAAGTGGGGAGAGAGAGGGATTTTTTTGCTTCCTTTTGAAAGCAATTTCCATGAAGGCTGGGTCTGGTTGTTTTGTTGTTTTTAAGCCCTTGCTATTTCCTGAGGAGGCAGGAGCTGAGGTCCTTCCTATCATCTCTGCAGACTTTGTGATCCTTTTGCTGTCTGTTGAAGAGTAGCCTGAATATGATGACAGAGAAAAATTTAAAAATACAGTAATTCTCCCCTCCTCCAACTGAAGTTCTTGCCAAAGCAATAAAAATCTTTAAACAATAGTCAGTCATGACATAAACCAGCCCTTGAGCGGCTGGCCAAACTTCACCTCAAGAAAGTAGGTCCAAAAATAAACACTAACCTATAAAAAGCCCCACAGGCTTAAAGATAGTCTTCCCGTTGTGCTAATTGCTTTCACATCTGGCTCAGAAAGGAGGAGTGAGTACGAGCATGGAGAGGCCACTGATAACTCACTCCAGCTAAGCACAAGAGCACGTGCGTCGCATCCATCATGCCAGCCGGCCGCTCCTGCTCAGCACTCCCCACGTGCTGGGGCTCAGGTTTGCTTTTGTGTTGGAATTGAGCTGAAATAACGAGGTTGGTCATCATGTGAATAAACAGCATGCGGTTTAATGCTCTCCCGGGTGGGATGTTTCATGTGAATGCAGAGAAACTGGTTTCATTTCCCTCTCTCCCCCCTCCATCGGTCCTCAGACCACAGTGCCGTTGGATCCAAACAGTTTTTGTGTGGTCTCCTCAGAAAGGAGTTGGCCCCAAGGTGGTGGGAAGGTTGCACCTTTGATCAGTAAAAAGATGGGACATACAAAGGAAAACTAGCTGGGGATGGTTTCCTAAGGCTTTTTCTGTGTGCTGAGGAGGTCACCCCAAAAAGTGATATTGTGTAAACTTGGTTGGAAGAACTCAGGCTCCCAGCAGGTCCTGGGAAGCAGAGGTGTGGTGCTCTGGGCATGCATTCATCTTTTTTTTTTATGTTGATGTCTAGGACTTTTACATGACTGTGTGCATAGGACTGTCTTCTACTTGCTTGTTCACATTTTTATGTAGTTGATTGTTTCCTTCTGTAGAGAGATTCCAAAACTGCCTTTTACAATCCTGAGCATCTAGTCTGGGTGACCCTGCTGGAGCAGTGGGGTTGGATGAGATCTCTCCAGAGGTACCTTCCAACCCCCACCATTCTATGCTCCTATGAATTTTATAGTGTGAGCAACTCCTTTGCCTGTTTGATGCAATTTAAAGCACAGCTTCCCCATAGCCTTGGCCTTTGTGGTGAATCCAATATAACGACCAAACTCCAGACCCCCCTTTCTCAAACCTGTGGTATATTGAAGTGGCTACAAGGAGGCTTTCCCCAAAATCACGGAGTTTTATTTCTGATAATTCCTAGGATACTGCTGAGAACGCCTCTAAATTATAACATTTTCCAAGATTGTGATTGCTATGATTAGGGGACTTTGCTAAGGACTAGATGGTCTCCAGAGGTCCCTTCCAAACCCTAACATTCTATGATTCTGTGAGTTATTGGAGTCTTCACCTTCTGATGTGCAGAGCAGCTTGCCCTGAACATCTGTGGTTTGGTGGCTGTGACTCATCACGAAAGCTCAAGGAGGGATTTGCAATGATTTATTCATGCCACATTTATTGCTTGGAAAGTTCAATTAAATGCTGCTATGGTTAGACTGAATAATTATCTGCCAGTCTACTTTCTGATCTCTTTATTGGTTTCTCTCTTTGTTAAGAGCTTTGTGTTTTGAGATGATGATTACCTTAGTCTAAAGGCAATTTTCCATGCCTGGTATTTTCGGAAACGAAGGGTAGATTGTCAGTAGGTCTGGCCTTGCTGAAGGACTAAGGTTGTTTTCAGAAGAGCCTGGGTTCATCTGCCCTGGGTCAGTTTGATGTCCAGGTCTGGGTATTGCTCCATGCGTCCACTGTGGGACTTGGAAGGCATGCACCTTCTCTTGCACCAGTTGCCTAATCCTAAAAAAAACCCATCTCAGTTCAGATAATGGCCTCTGGAGTGGCCTGTTTCTTCCTACTGACTGGAAAGGGGAATTATTTAAGTTGCAGTATCTAAACTTAGGTGAGGTGACCCCTGTTCAGCATGTCCCCCGTGGGCTAGCCTGGGGTAAGTGGGGTCCTGTTACAGGGCAACGTAGCTTCTGAGCTCCTGGGCAATTCAGTGTGACAACAGAGGTACCTCAGCAGCACAAAAGGGCATTTGCTCTGGTTTAACTCCATCATTTTCCTAGTGTCTTTGAGAAATGTGGAGAAATATCCTCCTGGAGACAAGAATTGATCCTTGAGGCAGGGCTGGAGATGGGATGAGCTGGGGAAGGACTTTTCACAAAGGCTTATAAGTGATAGGATGAGGAATAATAGTTTCAAACTGGAAGAGGGGAGATTTGGACTAGAAATTAGGAAGTTCTTCATGCTAAGGATTGTGAGACACTAGAACATGTAGCCCAGGCATCTTGTGGATGCTTCATCACCAGGTTAGATGGGGCCTTGCACAATCTGATCTAGTGTGAGGTGTCTCTGCCCATGGTAGGGGTGTTAGAACTAGATGATCCTTTTCCAACCCACATGATTCTATACTGATGTGCTGACAAGGTGCAAGGTGCTTTCTCAAGCCTTCACCAACACGTGCAGACGGTCCTGGCCATGCTGCAGCATTAGCTGTGGGTCATTCTTCCCTACCTTACACTATAAGACAATTCTAAGATTCAGCTGAACAGCAGCTGGGCCAGCTGCCCAAAGCTGGCTCTTTCTCCTTGCCAACCTGCTCATCTTCCTCTCCCTTTCATCCAGGTTCAGTATCCAAATCCCCAGCCCTCATCCTGCCAGTTCCAGCCTCCAATGTGGCAGTGGGGGGCTCACTGATGACCATGACCATCTTTTTACAGTGGCCACATGCAGAGATCAAAGTAGCTCAGGCCTCATCTCGAGAATCCTTGGCTCTCTGTGTTTTATGGTCAGCTCATAATTTTCTCCAGAACTTGGGAAATCCAGTAAAACCCTGGAAAGTCTCATGTGTTTCCTGGCCAGATGGAGCCTGCTGCAGGACTGTGCCCATGGCTGCAGCTGTGTGTGGAACTTGTCCCAAGGAGCCAGCCTTCATTTCATAAATAGATAAAACTTTGAATCCTCTTTGAATCCTTGAAGTAGCCATGAGCCAGACAGGAGTGGGTGCTGCCTGTGAGCATCCTTGTCCTTCAGCACAGGATGTACCACATGCAGTCTTTTTTTAAAATCCTCTTATGAATTAACATGACTTTTGAAAATGATTCTGCTCTTAAATAGACAATTAAGCCCTTTCAGGCAGGTTCAGTGTTTATAGGAAGTAGAGAAATACTCAGAAGTGGTGTAAAACTGAGACTGGGTAGTGTTAGGGGGGTACATGTAGACTCATGACAGATGCTATGAAAGATCTGGATTTGGGTGTTTTCAGAAGGGCAGCTTGATCCAGCTGTAGTGCTGTATTAATAGACAGGAAGAATGCAGAGCTGTGACAGAAAGACTGACAGCTTCTGGCAGTAGATTTTGTACTTAGGTATCTAAATGTGGCCCTTGTAATTCCAGTTTGGTCAAGCAAGCAAACCTGGTCTGACGGGGTGAAAATTGGCACTGTTGCTGACCATCAGCCTCACGTTTTCACCCTTGCTTTTCTTTCTTGACTCTGAGCTGAAATGGTCAAGGCTTGGGGACAAATTGTGTTCTCTGATGTCCACCAAAATTGAGTGAACCAGGAGTGGTAGTTTTGTTATTTTGGTGAATATGCTGCTGTTGGGCTTGTAGTTGCAATTAAGGAACCAAGTTAATTGCTTGAATAAATGTAGGTGATGCTAATAGTCTGCTTAGGTTGGTGTGGAACCCAGAGCATAAGGGATCTGGGGACCACTTGCTGCATGCAGTTGGTAACTTCTTACTTGAGAGTAGCTTAACTAGTGAATTTGACTGTTTTACTCATGCTGATTCTCCTTATCTTTGTAGCCTTTTGGTTCTTCATTAGCTATTCACTTGAAAAGCTGCTCCAGATGTTCTGGTGGCACCAAAGCTTCATAGCCTTTCTGTTCCCTGCTGTCCCTTTGCATTGCAGTGCTGGAGGATGCTTCCCCAGAAAGCCCTGGTCTGTGTGCTTTGCAGAGTGCCCGTGGGCCTTTTGCAATATTATCTAATTATTATTGCTTAATTTAGCAAATAATTCAAAAAACTTGTGGTTGCCTACAACGGTTAGTGGTGTCCCTCATTGTGCAGTGATTCATCTGAACAAAATCAGCTTTGGGCAGAGAGTGAGGGAGGGTGTAGATGGAGGCTGGGAGGGTGCAAGGGCTGGAGAGCAGGGCTGGTGCAAGGGTGTGCATGTGTCCTGCTGAGGGGCAGAGGTTGCCTTGCTTGAGTTGAAATCATTTAATCTGGTTATAGAAAAGCAACTTGTGTGCTTGACATTTTATTTCATAGAGTCATGGAATGTTTTGGGCAGGAAGGGGCCTTTCAAGCTCACCCAGTCAAACTCCCCTGCAGTGAGAAGGGACATCTGCAACTGGAGCACAAGAAAATCTCTCTGGAGCTTTCTCTTCTCTAGGCTGAACACCCCCAGCTCTCCTAGCAGAGGGGTTTCAGCCCTCCCAGCATTGCTGGGGCTCCTCTGGCCCTGCTCCAACAGGTCCCTGTCTCTGCTGTGCTGAGGACTCCAGAGCTGGACCAAACACTGCAGGGGAGTCTCCCCAGAAGGGCAGATTTCAGTTTGATTATTCACCGGGCTCAAGCAAGATGTGTGTTTAAAATGAAATCAAAGTGAGCTAAAGTTTGTATACACAAACCAGTTTGAGTTACATTTTCTGTCAGATCTTTGACATGGAGACCAGCTCTGTGTGGGTGTGTGCACAGAGAGCAGGAGTGGTGGGACAGGGTGTCACTGAGCTCACGAGAAGCTGAAAAACATTTTGGTAGAGCTTCAGTTTGCAGCTGCAATTGCTGGGAAGATGACAGGAATGTGAAAAAGGCTATGAGAAGATATATTAACAGCCTAAGTATTTGATGAGCCATCCACATAGTTCACAGTTTAGATAAAGTGGTGAAATGTAGTAGATGAAAATGTTTCTTCTGGATGAAGTGGGACCCAGAGGCCCTCATGTTGGATCTGATGAGTGTTTTCAAATGTTGGAGAGAATCCCCCTTGGGATTACCTGAGCTCATCACCACCAGCACTACTGGGTCCTCCTGCTTCAGTGCCTTTCCTCAGGCTAAAGCCTGAGATAATGGGAAGGTTCCTCTTCCTGGAAACATTCTCTATGTCACTGGGTGGCTGGTGCATGATGCTCTTGGCTGGGGACACTAAGCTTCTCACCTGGTACCAGCACCCCCACCCTCGTGCACCCACCTGCCCCAGTCATGCCTCTGCTTAGCCACAGCCTGGCCCAGAAGCACCAGTCCTGGTACCAGTGAGGGTGCTGGTTTGCCCAGCAGGAGAACTGATTTACCCATGGGTGGCACACGGTTGCACAGTGGTGGTGCTAGGCTGCCCAAGGGCTGTACTGGGTTGCTCATTGATGGTACTGAGTGTTGTCCTGGCACAGGATCATGCTGACCAGCAAAGGCTGTATGTTGCAGAGTCTGCACTGAGTTGCCTCCTGTGGGCACAGAGTTGATAGAATATCTCAAGTTGAAGGGGCCTGTAATGAACACTTAGCCCAGATCCTTGCTCCTTATAGGATTACCTAAAACTAAACCACATGACTAAGAGCACTCTCCGGCCATTCAAAAGTTGCCCCCCTGGTTGTCCAGGGGCTGCACAGAGCTGCCCAGTGAGAGCAGTAGGTTGTCCAGGGCATGAGCTAGGATGCCATGTGAGGGTATTTTCTTGCTCAGGCATGACCCTGTGTTGCTAGCTGAGAGCATTGTGTTGCCCAATGGCTGCATCATGTTGCCCCTGAATCTGCAGGGAGTTCCCTGGGCAGCACTGGGTCACAGAGCACCCAGCGCCCATGGCAACAGCACTGGGGATGCTGTGTTGCCTAGCACTGCTGTCACTGAACTCCATAGCACAGTGGTGTGTGGCAGCACAGCAAACCCTTGAAGGATACATTGCTCCCAGGCAGATAAGGGTGAGTATTGCTTTAACTGGACAGGAAGGGCTGTAAAAGTCAATATTTCTCCTAATCCCCTCAGTATCATGGAAATGTCCCTGGAACGAAGTACCACCAGGAGTGGTAGAAGTGTCACCCTGGGATGGCTTACCCCAATGGGGGTGCAGGCATGTCTATTTCAGCTGGAAATGCAAGAAAAAGAAACCCTGGTCCCTTCCCAAGTTTTTTTCCTCCCTTTTTGAAACGTGGCAGTCAGTATCGGAAAGGGAATAACCAATTTGCTCCTTCTCAGGTATAAAGGAGTAGCACAGAGCTCTGGTAGGAGTTTGGATTGTCCCGGGCAAGGACAAAGGGGCTGAAGCTCTTGGTTTGTGGGAATCAGCACACACGGTGGTTTGTGTTGGAGCTGAGCACAGATATTTTGTCCTAGCTTCTGCCAAACTGGCTCAGAGGGTCGTGTTTGCTCAAGTTTTCTTTACTAAATGTGAGGGTGTGAGTTTCCCGCTGCCTGTCCCGCAGCTTCTCGGGCCAGGCTGGGTCCTGGAGTGGGACTGGTGCCTGCAGCTCTGCTACCCTCCAGTCAGGTACTGGGACAGCCTGTGCCAGCATGGCCAAAAGTGGGCAAGGCTTGAAAATAATGCTCCTCAAAGTTCAGTGATTTCCCAGCTGCAGGCTGTGCACTTTTGCCCTCTGACTCATCCCTATTTTTCTCTTATTTGCCCTAACTAAAGGACCTTTATTCTCCTGCATTCACCGTTGGTTTATTTAACAGCTGTATGTTGACACATTGTCTGAATTCATCACACCGTTACAGGCACCCAGTGAGGTGAAAAGTTTCTGAAGTCACCTGCCCCCAGAGCTTGGTGTTGGAAAATGTGCAGTTTAATGAGTTGTGTTATCTGCTCATAGAGTGGTTTGGGTTGCAAGGGACCTTAGAAGCCATCAGGTTCCAACCCTGCTGCTACAGGCAGAGACACTTCTCACTAGACCAGATTGTTCAAAGCCCCATGAACCTGGCCTTGAACACATCCAGGGGTTCCAGCCCTTCCAGCATTGCTGGGACTCTTCTGGCCTTGCTCCAACAGGTCCATGTCCTCCTTGTGTTGGAGCTGGACACAGATGTGAACCTGGTGTGAATAGAGATGGCTCCAAGAAAGCCCACAGGCTATGAGGGTCTGGCATTAAGAAGGTTACCACCAGTGCAGTGACAGCAGCTCCTGGACAGGACCTGCCTGTCTGTCTCTGTGTGCCTCCCTTCATTGCTTTTTCAGCTTTCCCATAGGAAACAGTTGTTCCTTGGTCCTGCTTTTGTATAGAGAGACATTCGCTGGTGCAGAGGTGACTAAATGAAAGAAACTCTCTCTTGCCCAAGGGTTTTATGATTTTAAAAATACCTACACAGGCAAAGTGGTGATCAGGGTAGCCTTGGAGGAGCAATTAAATCTCTAGTCACAACTGCTTCTGTGGATGCTTTGTTCTAGAATAAAAGCGAGTTTATTTCATACAAACATCCCAGTTTTAAAGGAATAAAGTGAATTTCAGGCTGTAACAAATAGGTTTTAATATGTGCTTTGTGTCAAACCCCTGTCTTATCCAGGGGCCTTGTAGCACACCAGTGTCCTAACCTTTCACTGGGGCTCTAAACCAGACTGGGAATGGGACAGTGTTAGGGGAACGACACATCCCTGCAATGTGGCAGCTGCTGACAACAGCCATAGGGACTTATTCTGCTAGGAGATGACACCTGTAACTACAGAGGATCTTCATACCAAGCAAAACACACCCTCCTGAGTGTCTGTTCTCAGATTAGGTGTGTTAAGTACATTTGGTGGCCCTTTGCATTATATTTCTGGTAATGATTGATAACTCCAATCTGAAAAGAGCAATAGCACCCTCAGTGACCCATGCAGTTACTGGCAGCAAAACCTTCCTGCGTGGCCATTCCTTCTGGGGTTATTGCAAGGCTGATGTTTACGAGCTTCTCTGAAAAGACTTCGTGAGGTATCTCTTTTCCAAGTGCTTTTATTATACATTGGGTGAGCCACAGGCATTTTTCTTCCTTTGCAAGTCAAGAGATGGCTGTTCGTTTTAGGTTGAAATAGGTGTGTGTGTGGGGGTGTTCAGATTTGAGATGTCCCGCAAAGCTCAGCTCACCTGCAGACTCCTCACTGGAGCGTGTAATGCAATTGAAGATAGAGATGATGAGGGTGGAGTCCTTCATCCACAAACCATGCTGGGTGGTAGCAGCTGTGTGGCCAAAGGTATAGGGGCTGGTAATGGAACTTTTAAAGAGAAAATTACATCTGGAGTAAGATCAGCAGATACACCGGCCAAAAGAAACAAATGAACAGCAGAGAATCAGCAACAACAGTCTCACTAGTTTGACAGACTGAGGGAAAATGAAGGTGTAATATCTGTCCATCTTAGCAGCCAGGATTGGCTTCACTCCACATTTCAAGATCTGATACCAACAACTCAATCATATCCTTCTATATAGCAGTGCTTGAAGCACCCTCAGAAGGGGTCTGGTTTCAAGAGTTTCAGGCCCAGGAGGGCACTGCATCCATTGCTGGTTGTTTAAATTGCTTGTGTTGCTTTGAGAAGTAACTCAAGTGCAGGAGCTTACTGAGTGAGGTTGTCTTATTCTGTCTCCTTTGTGCAGGAAACACACCTGAGTAGCAGCCTCAAGAATGGAGCTGATTGGCTCTCCCTCAGCAGCAACATATGTCCTCCCACAGTCAAGACCTACTAAGTTTCAGCCAGACATCAACACCATGTCTTCAAGCTATAAGAACCAGTTTCCTTACTTGCCTCAAAGCCTCAGCCTCCCCCCGGTGCCCAGGACCTATGACAAAATAGCTGCCATCAACCCAGATTTTGGTCCCGTTTTCCAGGGAAAAGACATGCTTCCTTTTAGTTCCAACAGAACAAACCTCCTCAACCGGCACACTCCTGATGAATGGTACAGGTCCAACATGGCAAACTACAAACAGTCAGAGACTTCCCAGAAAGATTCAGAGCATCTGAGAGCTGATACCACCCGCCTTATTCAGGATAGATATAAGCAGACAAATAAAACTCAAGTAGAAACCACCAAAAACCTGAGACAACGTGTCAGTGATATAGGATTTTGGAAGTCGGAGCTCTGCCATGAGCTGGAAGAGATGATTGAGGAGATCAATGCACTCATAGATGTGAAGACACGACTGGAGAGAGCCTTGGTTGAGACAGAGGCCCCTCTTCAGGTAAGTACCCTGTCCAGTGGGCTGCAAGCTGTGGCCTGCTGCTGAAACATCTGCAGCCATTCAAACGTCTAATGAAGTTTCATTGCAGCTCCGTCATGTCTAGAAAGTTTTGACGAAGAGACCATTAGTTAAGTTCCTAATAAACAAATCCCTTGCCATCTGCTGATTCCCCTCTCAGCACATGCTGAGTGCATCAGAACAGTATGTACTTAACCAAATATTTTTATAAGGGGTATATCCAAAATCCTGGTTTGGGAGACAAAAGCTCTACGTCTTGCTGCAAGGCTCTGGCAAGGTCAGCATCCAACCTGACACAGGTCCCTTCATTTAACTGTGGTTGCACCAGGGACACATGATTTAATGCTGATGTTGCAGCTTGGCTGCTTGTTGGCAGCTGTATCAGCTGCCCTGGGCACTTTTTTCCCCCTGCTGTCATCTCTGTGCCCACCTGTTATGTTTTTTTCTTACATTACTTGACATGAGGACCACCTTAGGAAGGGAACCTTGGCCTTGCAGCCATCACTGATAGTGTGTCACCAACAGGTTGCTCAGGAGTGCCTGTTTCACCGGGAGAAGAGGATGGACATTGACCTAGTCCATGACGATGTGGAGAAACAGCTCCTCACGGTAACACAGATCACATATTAATGTTCTTTTTACCTGAACTGCTCTAAACAGGTTTTGCAGCCCTGCTTCCTCATCAGCTTCTTGGTGCTGGTGAGGTGCTAAACACTTCCAACCTCCAAAACCTGCTGGGCCAGAGGACAGCATTCCCCATGCAGCCCATGTGGTGTGGGCAAGACTTGCCTTCACAGAGGAAGGAAGAGCCAAGAACTATCAATGTGTGTGTGTGTATCATACTGGGGTCCTCTGACCCTCTTCAAAGAGTTTATGAGACTGTCCTGTCTTCAGATCCCTGCCAGGACAGAATCTGTATGTACCTACATTACATAGAGTTGTTTTGATGGGAAGAAGCCTTTAACACTAATTCCAAACATTAACCCAACACTGCCAGGGC
>VYZU01057002.1:0-10699 GCA_013401355.1 Ceyx cyanopectus | reverse complement strand
AGGTAAAGAGTGTCCTGGGTGACCCGTCCCAGTTTCACACCAGAGTGGACTTTGTGCCACCCCTGTGCTCTTGGGTAGTGAAGCTGATGTCTAAATTCTCATACAGTGAGAAAGGTCTTAGATGGTTTTGTACTGGGATCACAGATGGAAAGTGTTGTATGATTTTCTCTGGCCTTGTTTCATTCCATGTCTTGTGTTTGTTTTAATCCTTGAAGGTGTTGAAAATCTGAGGGTTTTCCTTTCCTCCTGGTTAGGTTTTGACATTCAAAGAGCTGACCTGGCAGACGCTGCGGATAGAAGCAGATGCCACTGACAATGGTGATCAGGATCCTGTTACCACTCCTCTGAGACTCATTACCAACCAGGGCAGGATCCAGATCTCTCTCAAGAGAAGGGTGAGAGTTTCCTCCATTCTTGGCAGGATGTGTTCTCCCTGCCTGGAGCAGTGATGTGTATTTCCTCCCTCGTTCCTCCATTCTTTCCTTCACACACGTTGGGTGGAGGTGCTGCATTGCTCTGCTTGCTGGAGGAGACAGCTGTGTTCTTGCCAGTGTCAAAGCAGTTTAGTCCCCAGAGGAGGATAACGTCCATGGAACAAGGCTTTCAATCTGTTAGAACATCCCAAGGCAAGCTGTCATCTCTCTACTGGGAGAGTAAAGCCTGGCAGCCTTATTTTTAGTTGTCAACAGAAATGTGATTTAAAAAAAAATAATTTTTTTAAGCCAGTTTTCAATTTTCCTCCTAAAGAGAAGGTAGCTTTGACTCCTCATCTTCTCAGAGGAGGTACTGTGGACATCCACTGGATAAGTTAACACTCTCAGCTGAACTTCAGAGCAACATCTGCTGTTTCTGCTGCAGTTTCTGTGTGTATATGGTTGCAGTTCTTGAAGTCTGACTCCTCCTCACTGTTTCAGACCAAAGATTGCAACGTGGTGGCATCTAAGCTGATGTTTCTCCTCGATGACCTGCTCTGGGTGCTGACAGATTCACAGCTGAAAGCCATGATGAAATATGCAGAGTCCCTGAGTGAAGCCATGGAGAAGTCTGCCCAGCAGAGGAAAAGCTTGGCACCAGAGTCTGTGCAGGTGAGGAGTTGTGACTTGGATGCTGATCTGCCAGCATAGGCCTGGGGGAAGGGACTGCTGTAATAAATTATGACAAAGTCCTGGTGAGCTGTGATGCTCAAGGGAGTACATTGGCATCTGATTTCACTGGTGCTGTTCAGGTTTCTCTTTTTTTCCTTTCTGATACTCTGGAGACAGCTCTTGATTTTTGCCATTGTTTGGTTCACATACAGCTTGGTGTACGAGGACCTTAGAGTAGCTGCTTGTGCCAGTAACCTTGAACTTCCCTTCCTGCTGTCTGTGTTCAAAACACTGTGCTGAGTAATTGCTTGACAAGTGTTGCAGAATAAATATGGAAGGCAGAGGACAAAGGATGTTTCCTGAAGTGAAAATGGAGGAGGAGGAATATTGCTGCTGCTGGTGGAAGCTCCAGGGAAGGAGAGCTGTGCACATGGTGCAGTGAGTGTAGGTAGAAGGGGGGATCAGGCATATTTAGCCTTTTTTTTTTCAGGAGAATTAAAGTCTATTTCCAGATGAGTGAGCAGTAGCTTGAGGAGGCAGAGGCACAGCTGAAGAGTTAGCTGATGAGAACACAGGAAGGCTGCAGCTTTCTGGACTCTCAATTCAATTCCATAAATCGCTGCCTTGCAGTCTGGAAGATTGCACGAGTTGTTTTGAATTGCATCATAACCTCTTTTTTGGCTTTCTGCTGGTACTCACTGAGCCTGTCTCTCTCCAAAGATGACTCCACCTCCCCCCAGCGCCCAGCAGTCCTGGTCTCAGCCGCTGGGAGCGCAGGCGAGCGCCAGCAGCATCGGGCAGTACTTCGACAAGCACGACATGAAGGAGTCATCCTACCACCTGCTCATCTCACGCCTGGACCTGCACATCTGTGATGACAGCCACGCCCGAGACTCGGGTACTGGCACCAGCCTCAGCAGGGGAACTGCAAAAGTCGTCTGGTTTCTGTCTGGAAGGAGGATTTCCCTCTTGCACATAGGCCTCTAACGTGCTCCTGCTTCCCTGTGAGGCAGTAGATGGAGACACCAGTTCTGTGTCTGAACTGGCTATTGGGAAATCTTTCATGGCTCTCCTGTGTCTCTTGGCACAGCCATCTCTGGTCCAAGTTGTGCTGTTTGTTTTTACACATCTTCCCTTATAAAGACAGTGATCCATGTCCATCACTGTTCCAGACACTTTGAATGGGTCTGTGTATCACTGGCTCATGAGCTGCTGGCACAAGCATCTTAGCTCAGTTTTGTTGCCTTTATTTCATCAGCCCTACCATCAGGTGTTGGAAACAAGAGCTGGTTATTACAGTAGAAGTGTACTGAGAGACAATGGGATCTTGCATTTTGGTGTTTCTTATTCAAGGTCTGGATCTTGGGATATAAGCTGTTGACCTGTTACTTTCAGTTGTCCTTTTCCTTGCATAGAACAAGATTTTGATGCATCTTTCTAAAATCTGATACCCTAATTTGGCCACAGTGTCAGTCAGTGGTGTCAATCACAGCAGTGTTGTTCTGCATTCTCCTGGACCAGGACCTGGACTGCAGAGCTGATGGTTTTCTCTGTTCTGTATCCACAGGCACTTTGAAGCATGGGATGCTGGGAGGTGCCATACAGCTGACCTTCAGGAGGCTGGCTTTTGACTATTATCCCTTCCACAGGGCAGGTAGGGGAGCACGTGGATTCCCAGCTTGAGGGGGGATAAAAAAAAACCCAACAAATTTGAAGCACAGTGATGCTTTCTGGCTTCAGGCTGGACTGGAATAAAGGCTCCACAGAGGGCTTGGGACTTGTGGGCAGGGTTAATCAGATTTACCTGTCAGTGGATGAGTGATGTTGTTGATAGTAGAGCAGCATACAAAGACAGGAATGTGTTGCTGTCTCTTTTAAAGACAAAGTTGAAACTTTGGATTCCTTTTCAGTTGCTTAGGCTCTGTATGTGGTTCTCACATGTGCATAATCATTTTGGAAGGCCAGCTTTAGTGTGTGAAAATCCTGCACTTCTTTCCCAAGCACTCGGTGTGCTGCCTGTTGTGTGTTTCAGATGTGATACCAGTAAGGAGGAGTGCTGTACAAATCTCTATCCAGTTAAGGGGCTCAGGAGGGCTGTGTGTAGCCAGGAAGCACGTTTGTAAAGCCAGGGTGTTTGCTTTCATGCAGGAGATGCCTGCAAGCACTGGGTGAGGTACAGTGAAGCAATGGAGACACGGGGCCAGTGGGCAAAGAAGTTGGTCAGTGAATTTCAAAGCAAGATTGAGAAGCTTTATGAAGAAATGGACCCTGCATTTGCCAAGTCTCCACTTTCCCCCTTCAAAAAGAAACCAGGTAATGGTGTTTGATAAAATTCCTAAGAAAGCAGGAGATTGTGACAATTCTGCTCCATCCAGCCAGTATCTCTACCTCTCCTCAGCTCAGCAGGCCGATTTGTTGGTCTAGAAATCCTTAGCATGCTAAAAATCCTGAATATAATGGCAAAGGAAAGTGTCTCTTCTGCTGGAATAACACCCCAGCAAACATGGGTGGGCTGCAGGGGTCACTTTCCTGGCTTACTGGTTGTGTTTCTCCCTAGATGGTTGTGGAAGGAGCAAGTGATATACTTACAGCCTGGCTGAAGAGTGTGTTCTCTTGCACAGAGCAGCCTCATCTTTCAGTGCTTTTGTTTGGTTTGCTTGTCTCCTGCCTAGCTCTGCCCGTGTTTCTAACCCGGGGCTGCAGTTCTGCTCTGTAAGCACGTCCATGCTGTTACTGAAGGCGAAGCTCACTGCAGAGGAGATGGGTAAAGCTGCTTCTGCTTCTCCATCCCCACAGACACTGCTCCAAGCCCTCCCAGGAGTGCCCTGGAGCGAGGCCGCGTCCCTCCCACGAGCCTGCCCCGGCTGCGGCACCCGCCCTGGAGCCGGCTGCGCTGCGGCTGCGTGCTGCTGAGAGTGGACGACCTGGACGTGCACCAGGTGGGGCTTCCAGCCCTGGCTGGACATCTGGTTATCTGCATAACCTCGGTGCTTCTGCACTCTCTTCACATCTGGGCTTGCATCAGCGTTAGGCAGGCCCAAGGTGAATGGTTTCGTGCATTTGAGTAGTTGGAGAGGGTAAGAATTTTTGCCAAGAGGAGGGATAAGCGTTCTGCTTTCTGACCCAGAGCAGACAGCATCACTAGAGTGGATCAGGCTCTACACCCATACACCCCGTAACCATAGAATCATAGAATGATTTGGCTGGAAGAGACCTTCAAGATCATCAAGTCCAGCCATTAACCCTACACTGCCAGCGTCCCTAAACCATGTCCCCCAGCACCACATCTACGTGACTCTTAAACACCTCCAGGGATGCGGACTCCACCACCTCCCTGGGCAGCCCATTCCAGTGCCTAACCACCCTCTCTGTAAAGAAATTCCATTTCAAGAGCATGATCAGTACCAGATACTGTAATGAACTTACCCACATGTGTTAATCTTGAAGAAGGATCCACCAGGTATCAGTTCTCTTTATTCACATCACCCAGTTCTAATTGTGATGGCTCTTACTGGCAGGAGCAGGAGACCTAAAGAACTAAAGTCCCTCAAAGGAGTTGTCAGCATTAGCAGGTAGATAAAAAAGGTTTTATTTTACTTGAAAGGCAAGTGTGTTTGATGTGTAAATGAGGTGGATTGGATATAGGAGACTATGGGGTTACTGGGACACTTTGTTTTGTCAAATTAGGACACAACTGCATTCTGTTGTGTTTTCAGGTTTCTACAGCTGGTCAACAAAGTAAGAAACCCTCCACCTTGCTTTCGTGTAGTAGAAAATTCTCCAAACTTCCTGATCAGGTGTCTGCAATCCATATTGAATTCACAGAGTATTACTTCCCAGACAATCAGGACTTTCCAGGTAATACACCAAGGTTAGCACCTTCTTTCATAAGTTTCCTAAAGTCAGTCAACTCCTAATTCTTTAGGTGTGTTCACCTGTTAAGTATTCTCTGGGTGTCCTTTTTTGTTTCATTTTCTGATGTCTTGAGCTTCTGATTTTTACTTTTTTACAGAGAAGTGTCTGCAGGGGGTGCTGAAGCCCTGTGTGGGTGTTGTCAGTGCACTGAGCTGCAGAACACCTGAAGTGCCTGTGCCCATTAGTCTGTCTCCATTCTGTTTTGTTGTAGTTCCATGCCCAAACCTGTATGTGCAGCTGAATGGCCTGATGCTTACCCTGGATACAGCAAGTGTGCTCTGGATAAACCTCTTCTGTCTGGATCTGTATCGCAGCCTGGAGCAGTTCAAAGCCATCTACAGGCACCTGGAGGACTCGGGCAAGCACGACGAGCACGTTGACGTTCGACTGGATGGCTTCCAGCTGAAGGTGTCCTGGCTTTCCTTCCTTCCCAGGCTTCAGTGTTTTCTCCCTCCCTGTCATGGAAGGAACATGAGACTAGTAGTTGGAGTCCAGAATGAGAAAACAATCTCTGGCTTTCTTGAGTTTTCTTCTCTCTGCCACTTCAGTTGGTTTTGGTTTGAGTTGTGGTGCCTTATTGAGCTCTAGCCCAGAACAGGCTGTCAAGTCATTGAAAACAGTTCCAGGACCGTGATGGTTGAAGTAGTCAAAAGTTGTTTTCTGGCCTTTGGAAATCACTTTGACTCTCACACCATTTATCCACACCTGCTGCACTGACCTCTTACGGTGATTTACTGACTACTCTTGGTAGCACTTTTGTGAGGAGGCTTAAAGGCCCCAAGGTATCATTAAAGTCTTTGCAGAGAGAGATCAAAGTGGATGTTGTAAGTTGAGCTGCTACCTGAGACATGACTGGTAAAAGAACCTAAGACAAAACTCAGATTAAATTTCCTGATTCCTCCTCTCTGATCTGTAAATTGTATTCAGTTTTTAGACAGGGACAAATCGAGAGTCTGGTTCCATCCTGGGATTTTAGCAGAGACCAGACTTCTCAGTTACATCCCACAGCTGCCTTGCCCTGTAAATGGCCAGGATGAGCCTCTCCATTTCCCCGCTCACCATTTCACTCACAGTGCCTTTCTCCTGTGTGCAGCTGAACATCCCCGTGGAGAAGAAAGTCACGGATCACCGGGACCGTCCGCAGAGCCTCTGCATCTGCACGTCAGAGGTGACAGCCACCAACACCCGCCACGGCCCCTCCTGCAGCTGCCAGCACCTCCAGAGCCTCTTCCGCTCCTTCGCCGGCGCCGAGTTCTTCCACTCCAGCTACAGCAGCTTCCCGAGGGCCCGGGGCAGCTTCAGCCTCCTGCACACCCTCTTCCTGCGCCACGCCTACGAGGTGCAAAGTCGGCCTCGGCAGCGCCCGGGGGCCTCCCAGCTGTTGTACAAAACCTCTGCCTCTGAAGACCTCTGGTCCGTGAATTTCACCGAGCTCTCCCTGGGTTTCGAGGGGGCTGAAAGCTCCAAGGGCAGAGCCCTTAGCTTTGTTGACCCGTTTCCCCTTTCTGTTTGGGCCTGCCTTCCCAAGAGATGGGGGCAAACCCAGATCTCTAAACGGCAGGAGCTGGCTGCCTCTGACTTGAAACTCAAGCCTTCTGCCAGCTTCAGCAGTCACTCCAAGAATGAGAATCTTCCCAGAGAACAGGGGGGTTGTCAAAGATCAAAGACTGACCAGGATCTGAAGAACATCTCCAAGGCCCCCGAGACGATGGACGTCTTGGGAGAGTCGGAGTGTGAAGCTGATGATGGAGTAGATGATGCAGAGCTGGAAGCCTCTGCTGATATCCATGTGCTTGTGTCTTCATCTGTCCACGTCAAAGTTCGGCTCAACCACTACCAGTACCTGGTGCTGCTCAGGATGAAAGAAGTGCTGCAAACACTGCAGGAGCAGTTGGCCCAAGATACCCAGGAAGTGACTGGGTCTCCGTTACAGCCCATGTCTGCCTGTGTAGGAGTTATGTTCCACAGTGCTGAGGTGGCCCTACTCATGAACCCTGCCCCAGGGTCCAGCTCGGAGCCCAGATCCCTGGACTCGGACACAACCAGCCTGATTGAGTCTGAGCTCTCTCCTTCAGACAGCAAGGAGGGGCTGGCAACTGAAGAGAAGGAGCTGAAATCAGAGAGCAGTTCTGAGAAGGGAGTGTGCAGTACCTCAGAGCTCCAAGAGGACAGTGGGACTGAAAAGACAGGTACCAGTGAACCACTGGAGAGCCTCCCCAGATCTGCCAGCAATGGAGCTCTGAGTACGAGTCCACACAGTAAGAGCACAGAGGAGAAAGGTTTGATAGAGGAAGCACATGAAGCTGTGGAAGCCCTGGTTGCAGAAAGACCAACAGACACCAGCAGCCATCCCCAGAGCCCTCCTGCCCTCCCTTCTAGCCCTGCCTCAGATACACAGCCCTTGGGGAGACGAAACATCACTCTAAATGGCCAGGCAGAACTGATCCCTTTGAAGAACATAGAGGTGGAGTTGTCCAGTGCACTGCACATCACAAAAGATGCCACCAAGGAAGCTCTGCATGTGACTATGGACCTCACCAAAGAAGCCATGTCTATAACAAAAGATGCTCTGAGCCTGAGTAGGGAGAAGATGACCTCCACCATGCAGAAAATGCTCTCTCTGCCCCCAGCCAAGTGAGTGGGTCATCCCCCTGTGCTTCACAACAGCAGCAGCAAGGCTGCTGAGAAGGGGGGGAAATGTAAGCTGGCTGCTCCCTTTCACAGAGTTCCAGCAAGGTGGGGCTTGGAAGGGACCTCTGGAGCTCATCTAGTGCTACCCCTCTGCCCCAGCAGGTCACCCAGAGCAGGGCCCAGCAGGGCAGTGTCCAGGGGGGTTGGAATCTCTCCAGAGAAGGAGACTCCACAACCTCTCTGGGCAGCCTGGGACAGGCTCTGACACCCTCACAACAAAGAACTTTCTCCTCCTGCTCAGATGGAACCTCCTGGATGCCAGTTAGTGCCCCTTGTCCTGTCCCTGGCACCACTGAGCAGGGTCTGGCCACATCCTCTTGCCCCCCAGGGCCCTTTATCTCTTGCTCAGCATTGCTCAGCTCCCCTCTCAGGCTGCTCTTCTCCAGCTGAACAGCCCCAGGGCTCTCAGCCTGGTCTGGTCAGAAATGCTCCAGGATCTCTGTGGCCTCCCCTGGGCTCTCCGGTGGTTCCTTGACTCTCTTGAACTGGGGAGCCCAGAAGTGGCCACAATACTGCAGAGTTGGCCTCATTGGGGCATAGCAGTGAGGGAGCAGAACCTCCCTTGGCCTGCTGCCCACATTCTTCATGCACCCCAGGGCAGCATCGGCCTTGGATAGCAGAGCACTCCACTGGTTTGCTTTCCATTTTATTTGAAGTAGAGAGAGGTGAGATCTTCATCTCTGGGGGATGGTCTGAGCGCCCTCCAGTCTGTGTACAGTGGCTGTATATGCTGGAGGTGAAGCCCTTTCTCACTTGCAGGGATTCAGTGGCCAGAGCAGAGGAGGGAGCAGTGACTCCGGGCGGTGGCAGCAGCCGGCTGCGGTTCCTGTCCCTGCAGAGAACCTCCTCCCAGCATTCCTTCGACACCACCTCTGTGGACGGCAGCGGCCCTGAGGACGGGCTGTCTGTGGACAGCGATGGCAGCGACGGCTTTGTGGTGCTCACAGACTCAGGTAACCAGCTCTTGGCTTTGTGGTGCTCACAGACTCACTCAGGTAACCAGCTCTTGGCTTTGTGGTGCTCACAGACTCACTCAGGTAACCAGCTCTTGGCTTTGCTGTCCCCATCACACTGGTGAAGACTTTCTCTTCCATGGGCAGCTTAGCCACCCCATGTGGAATTCACCTGTGACATTTGTTTTTGAATTTCGTGGGCAGTTCACCACCAAGGTGCCTTTTCTTTTTCTTGAGGGGTTTAGGAGAGTGAGAGGGTGACCCCTCTCCATCCCAGTGGTGTTCTGAGGCATCTGGCTCTGCTGGAGCAAGGGCTGTAAATGTCTGCAGGAGGGTGGGTGGGTGGTATGGAGCCTTTAGGACGGGCTTGGCAAGGGCTGGTTGGAAGCAGGGAACAATGAGCATTTCAGTTGCTCTTTCACCTCAGCTCTGTATTCCTTAAGTTGTCTGAGGAGCTGGAGAAGGTTCTTCAGAGGATGGCTCAGGTTATGAGATTCAGTTAGGTACTGACATCAGGACTGCTTCAAAACAGAACGAGGATCAAGAAGCTCTCCCTTTCGTTTCAGAACCCAGCCTGGACCCTCTTCCCTCAGGGCATCTTCCTCAGCTCCACGGTGACTCGGGCAGTAGGGGAAGCCTGGTGGCAGAGGATGATGGGGGGATGTCTCCTGACATAAACAGCTCGACCTCGCAGAGTGAAGAGCCCAGCCTGCAGCTGGTCAGTTGGCTCCCTCCCCAGTGCCAAGTGAAGCTGGCAGGAGTCTGGGTGCTGGTGTGTGAGCAACGAGCTTCTCTTGCTCCCTCAGGTGTCTGTCCTTGTGCTGAAGATGGATGAGGTGAACTGTGGGATCGAGGCACGAGGGGATGACTTGTCTGTTGCTGTCCAAGTGATGAGTGTGGTTCCAGAGCAGCTCAGCAACGTTGGGATGTGGCAGTATCTGCGGGGCTACCTGGGTAACATCAGCAGCTTGTGTACCTGCCTCTTACCCTGCTCACCCTGGGGAATATTCCCCTGTAACTGGCTCTTGTTGANCAACGAGCTTCTCTTGCTCCCTCAGGTGTCTGTCCTTGTGCTGAAGATGGATGAGGTGAACTGTGGGATCGAGGCACGAGGGGATGACTTGTCTGTTGCTGTCCAAGTGATGAGTGTGGTTCCAGAGCAGCTCAGCAACGTTGGGATGTGGCAGTATCTGCGGGGCTACCTGGGTAACATCAGCAGCTTGTGTACCTGCCTCTTACCCTGCTCACCCTGGGGAATATTCCCCTGTAACTGGCTCTTGTTGACGTTTAACCTGTTTAGATTAAATAGGGCTTGTGTGTGGGGAATAAGGTTGCTAAGCATCTGTCAGGTTCAGGTCTGGTGTTTGAAAGCTGCTTTCAAAGTGCCTGCCCAGTCTGCTTGCCAGCCTGCTCTTTGGTGCCCAGTAATCACTGGCTGAGGTTTTCTTTAATGGTTGCTAGAATGCATGAAATGAATTATAAGAATGAATGAAGCTGTGTAGGGAAACCCTGAAATTATCCTGCTCTGAGAATAATGCTTCTGGGCCAGGGTACTTCCCCTGAGCTAAATTAGAATTAAAAGAAACTCCACAAACTGAAACCAACCAATCAACCAAACAGAAAATCCCCTCCCAACTCCAAAACGTGAAAAAAATTAAAAGAGAAACCAAAACCAAGTACGACTCCAATTTGAAGTGAAAGTGTTTCTGGGCCTGGGGATCCCTTCACAGCTCTGCCTGTGGCCACGAGAGGGCAGAGGGGAATCCAGAGAGTGGCGAGGCCAGAGCCTGATCCCCAGTGTCCAGTTGTGCTCAGCTCCTCAATCTGCCATGCAGAGGCTGGTTTGAAAGTGTGCTGAGAGGGTGGGAGGGGCTCAAATGCTCCAGCTCTGGTGTTAGTTCCCTGTGCCATGGGCTGTTAGTGGATGTGAGGATGATTTCGGGCTGCTGCCACTGCCAGCTCGGCTGCGTTCTGCACCAGCTCTTGTCAAGATGCCTGGTTTGAGCTTTTCCTAAGGGATGACTAATAAGGTAAATAATTTACTGGTGTCACCTG
>VYZU01057001.1:0-15273 GCA_013401355.1 Ceyx cyanopectus | reverse complement strand
GTTAAATTCAACTGTGCCTCTGGACTTCTGCTCATTTGCCTTTGAGCCTTTATTTTAGTTGTTTGAAATATTATTTTTAAAGAAATCTGAGACTCAACATCCCAGAATATTAGGGGTTGGAAGGGACCCCCAAAGATCATCCGAGTCCAACCCCCAAAACAGAAAACTCTGCAGAAGCAGTTATAGGACCAGGATAAATTGTTAACTCTGTGACTATCAGGAGGAGGCTTTTTCACTTCTTACTGCAGCTTTTCACTGCACTCATGGACGTTTGAGATCTAAACCACCAAATTCTCCAGAAAATCACAGTGTTAGATCTTAAAACTACCGTGCTATTCACCAGCTGGCAGCCCTCCTTTCCTTTTACTTTTCCCTTCTTGCCACAGTCTCATCCAAGGAAATTTTGCAGCTCAATAAGCCTTGTTTTCTGTTGTTAAATGTGGTAGATTTACGAACTTCCATTCCTCAAATCACTGCTTGTATTGTGAGTGTTAATGATGGGATTGCCCTTCCATGTAAATACAAGTATAGCACAGTCTCCTGCCCTTCAGTGCTGAAAAAGCACTATTTGATGCAGTGTGGTTCTGGAACAGGGTACAGCTAAAGTCTTCTTTCCTTCTTGGGGATTGAGATGGATATTCTTTTCCTTTGTTCATCCTGTTAATTACACAGCATGAAGCAAGCCTGTGGGAAGAGAACTTCTATTAGACCCATCAGTGCAGTTGGAAGTGGGCAAACTATTGTGTGCAGAAGGTTTTGTGTGTTTTATGGTCAGAGCATTGCTTCCCCTCTACAACCCAATGCATTGCAAAAGCTGAACCCCCTTTTAAAGAATGCAAGAGTGTTGTTGCTGGTTTTCTTTTTTCTCCTCCTGAGTGGCCACTGCTCTGTGGCTGGGGGAAAGGGAATGGTGCACACTTGGGAGTGGAGTGGATCCATTAAAACTACGCCAGCCCCCAACATATCTATCAAATGTGAGGGGTTTGATGCCTGTTTGGTGCTGGGAAGAGGCAGAAAACAAGGTGTTTAAGTGGAGCAGTCCCTTACAGGTTCTTGTGTTTTATTATTTGGAAACTGCTTTCTGCAGAGACTTGATGGGCCTTGAAATGAATGGACATACTTCTGTTGTCTGACCAGCATCAGATTTATTGCCCTTTGAAACTCTTCATTTTCAGACTGTGCAACATATATAGCTGCTGATTGTTGTGTGACACTAATTCACACCCCTTGTAGCACAGATCATGGCTTCCAGGTTCAGTAGGTGTGCTCTACACAAAGAGTAATTGCTGAAGAGACAGGCTAGTTGCTTCATCTAGTAGGTATTTTTGCATTTAAAACTGGGTGGCTTTCAAACCACAATGTTTCAGTGGTATTGGCAACACTCAAAGACTAATATTGCTTATGGGTGGAGTCAAAAAGATTTTTCTCTACAAGATGTTGGCAACCAAGACTGCCAAGATTTACTTTCCAGACTTAGTAAGCAAATCCATATTCATGGCAGATGACACGATATCTTCCACCACCTACAGGGGATGCTACCAAAGAGTTAAGGGCAAATCCAGTGATTCCTCATTTTGTTATGGTACCATAAAGAGAATATGGACACCTTTTCCTTTCTGGAGTTCTGGCTGTGTCCAAAAATAAGTATTTGAAGATGTTTTCCTTTCCCATGCTGTGTGGCATACAAAGGGAGGGAATCTGTTGGACTTATGCTGCTCAGCTATTGAGTATTTTGTGGAATACTTAAACTACATCCTTGTGCAGTGTGTCCCTCACCAAGTAAAAAATGCTTATTTCTAGACTACCTAAAATTTAGTTATCACTTACTTAGGCTAATGCTTTGGAGAGGGTGAGTTTAACAGTAACTAAACAAAGACTTTGGGACCATTTTGAAGTCTTTTTGCAACCACATGGTCTTTTTTGTCTTTAAAACTCTATGAAACTTAAGTTAGGACTTTAGTGCAAGAAATGAAAATATTTTTATTAGCTGGGAGTGGTCTCAGTTCAGCACTGGAGTCTTTTTTTTTTTTTTTTCTGTCATACTGATAAATTTTGGTTGTATATGCATAAAAGATGTATAAGTCTAAGTGTATTGGATATAGCAAATGAATTCCTGTTTCAGAATGTAGCCAGATCCTTAAAACATCATCTATCTGCATAATTTATGAAGGGCAAAATATTACTGAGCACCATTAAGAAATCTGTTTTAGGTTATCTGTGTCACAGTCACTGAGCTCATGTCCTTTCCCCTTCCTTTTTGTTAATCATTCCCTCATGAGCTCCAGTCATCCATTTGCTTCCAGGAGGGGTCGGTCATTTCTCCCCACTTTAAATGCTGAATCTATAAACTATGACTCTTTTACCATGTCTGTCTTGCAGCCAGATTGTTGAGACCATGTTCCTTGTAAAGAAAGAGGATTACAAACCCCTGACTGAAGAGTTTCATCTGTTACAAGAAAAAAAAAATAAAATCATAATCTTGGAGAATGTCTTTTGCAAACCATGAACCTCCAGGTCTACCTGCCTCCTTTCTGGTTTGGAGAGGTCATAACAGCTTCTCTCCACAGCCCCCTTCTCCCATCTCACTCTGATGGGGTTTTTCTACAATCAACACACATCATATTTGTGTCTTTTTATTTTAATTTAATTATTTTGGTTTATTATTTTATTTCTGTTTTCCTGCAGAGGAGCTACTCAACTCCAGACTGATTAAATCCCTCTAAAATCACAGAAGCTTTACCTTTAAGGGGATTAGATGCACTCTTCATAAATATGTTGTGTTTGGGTGTTTTTCAGTTCCAACAGTCCTACAGCAGTCAGTCTGGTTGTATTTCTCATGAATGTTGAGTCATCTGTTTTCATAATAGCTGTTTGTTTAGAATTTCCTCGGATTTGGCACTTTCTAAAGAAAGCCTGAGGTAGGTGAATTAATTTTTAATTGGATTATGTGGCCGTGGAACTCGGATACATTTGGTAGGTAAACTGGACGTGTTATGAGAGGGCTGTCTTTTTATTATGTAATCATGAAGTTGCTATTAGTGCTTGTTGCTATTAGTGCTCGTTATAAAAAGGTATTTTTCACTTGAATGTACATGCAAATAAATACATGAAAAGCACTGGAGGTGGGGGGTTGGCAAGATGTGAAACTCGAGGAAGAAGTGGTTCCATTTTAATTTTTCTAGGTAAATTTGTTCACAAAATGCCTCCCTTTTTTTTTTTCCTTTTTTTTTTCCTCTTTTTTTTTTCTTTGACACCTCCACTCCCTTCCCCTCTCCCCAATATTATAACACATGCATTTCAACTTTTTTTTGGATCCTTATAATTTGTGAACACTTGCACAATTCACACTTCCCACACTTGTCAATCTTCAGTAAAAACGCCTTCGTAAGGTAGATATTATACAATTTAAAACATAAAATCCCCTTCACAATTATTTGTTATAGCTGTCTTCAGCTTCATCAGGGTAGCAGTGGGGAAATATTTCCCACTCACTGGTTTTCTCTTTGTGGGGCTGTGGGGTGGTGACAAAATCCCAGTTTTCTCATGGATGGCTGGGACTGGGGAAAGAGGAGGGTGTCCAAGGAGCTCTGGGGCTGTAGGAAACAGCAGGTAGATGAGCTGCTGCTTTTTCCTTTGGTCTCAGAAGGACCCAGAATTCCCAGTAGCTAAAATGATGGTAAAAGAGACATTAAACCAAGAGTGATGTTGATAGTATTAAAACCAGGGGAAAAAAAACCCATTCTTGCCTTTTCTTTTGCTAAGAATGGGCTTTGTTGCTATTTCTTCTCATAATGAGAACTGGGGGAACCATATCCAGAAAAGTCTCTTTTGCCTAAAAAAAGCTTGTTGTAGAAATTCTGCTGGGCAAGCCTTGAATTGATAGAAAACCTCCCTGCTCTTCCTCTTCTGCGGCCTGGGCCTTGCTTCTGCTGGCCAGAAATGTGACATGACTAAGTGAACTCATCTCCAGTTGGATGAATTCCTGCCTCCTCAGGATCTTTGGGAGGAGATTCTGTTTGGGAAAGATGTGGTTTGGAAGATTTTTCTTCCTGAAAACCCAGGCAGTGCAGGTGGTGGTACCAACAACTTCTTCCTCCTGTGTTTTTAGTAACGAGGGTGGTGTTTTCAACCAGCACCCTGGGAATTCAGACTGTGCAGCAGTTTCCCTTCCAGACTTAATGACAGTTAAATGCACTTTGCTGGAATCTTATCATAGCTGCAGGGTGTTGTACTTTTAGGTTTTTTTGTGTACACCCCCTTCTTTTAAATATCCTCCCATCACATCTTACCTCCCTCTCTCCACTAGCACAGCCTGCCTCAGGTATGTAAAAAGGGGTTTCCAGAACCAGGTTTTGTTTGGGTCTGTGGGATCTCTGTATCTCTAGGAGTCTTGGCACAAGAAAGACATGAAACTGTTGGAGTGGGTCCAGAGAAGGTTATAAAACTGGTCCAAGGGCTGGGAGGTCGGGCTGGGAGAGCTGGGGGGGTTCAGCCTGGAGAGGAGAAGGCTCCAGGGAGACTTTCTGGTGCCATTTAGTGCTTCAAGGCACCTGTCAGAAAGATGGGGACAACTAAGAGGAGCTACCAGACCAGACATATGGAAGAGTTTTTTTACCATGAGGGGTGTTGAGAGCCTGTCCCAGGTTGCCCAGAGAGATGGTGGCTGCCCCATCCCTGGCACCATCCCAGGGGAGGTTGATGCTCTGAGCACCCTGCTCTGGGTGCAGATGGCCCTGCTCCCTGCAGGGGGGTTGGACCAGGTGACCTTTAAAGATCCCTTCCAGCCCAAACCATTCTATTATCATCACTGCTGCAAGAGAACTGGTGTGATGATTGTCAGTGAGCTGAACGACAGCCTTGCAGGTGAAGAAGTAGATCTATCATAAGAACAGCTTAAATATTGCAAGAAGGCCCCCAAATCATTTTATGTTCAGCAGCAGCCAGCACCAAGTGATACAAAACAAGGCTTAAGGATTGCAACAGCCTTGGAGGTATTAAGAGGATTTCTAAAAGGTCATGGGAGAGCTGAGGCAGCCCATCAAACAGCAGTGAAGGAGGACTGCTGAGAACCACCCCCATCACACTAGTGCCTCAGGTGGCTTTCTGCACTGCTCTGCCACCCCAAGAGAGAGTTGGAGATGGGCTGGTAGCAGCAGAGTTATTCCCATATTTGTCAATAACTTTCTACATGGAGAGGGACCTTGGTGTCCTGGTGGACAATAAGTTAGCCATGGAACAGCAATTTGTGGCCAGGAAGACCAGTGGCATCCTGGGGGCATAAAGAGGAGTGTGGCCAGCTACTCTGCACTAGTGAGACCACATCTGGAGTCTTGTGTTCTGTTCTGGTGTCCCCAGTTCAAGAGGGACAGGGAAATACTAGAGACAGTCCAGCAGAGGCTACAAAGATGATGAAGGGACTGGAGCATCTCTCTGAGGAAAGGCTGAGAGCTCTGGGGCTGTTAGGCCTAGAGAAGAGCAGCCTGAGAGGGGAGCTGATGAATGTTGACAAATCTCTGCAGTGTGGGTGTCCAGTAGAAGGGTCCAGGCTCTGCTCAATGGTGCCCTGGGATAGGATGAGAGGTGATGGCAGCAGGTGAGACACAGGGAGCTCCACCTCAGCATGAGGAGAAACTTCTTCCCTATGAGGGTGATGGAACCTGGCCCAGGCTGCCCAGAGAGGCTGTGGAGTCTCCTCTGGAGAATTCCCAAACCCACCTGGCTCTGTTCCCTTCTGCCACAAATTAGTATTGTAACTTTTACTGAGTGGCTATGAAACTGGGGTGGTGCCTTTCCATGAGTTACATGAGAAGGTTGTGATTGACACTTCAAAAAAATTCACGTTTTGAACATAAATCTAGAAAACATGATGCTGAATAAATCTGTTTATGAGGGGCACTTCTTGCATTGTTTACCATGATTTGGAAAATTGACTGAAAATCTCTCACAGAAATAGAATGAAAATTAATATTATGAAAACAAGGGATTGCTTTGGGGAAAATATTGTGTGTTTGCAGGGCCCTGTGTCAATATGTCACCTGTCAAATGCTTTTTTTTTTTTCTGTTTTAAATATTTGGTGCTACTTGTGACTACTTTGCCTTTTCAGAAGACCATTCTCTTTAGTATCCATTCCTATAGTGACAGGTCCATCTCCTTATTCTCACAGAGCATCACTTTAAAAAAGCACTAATTTATATAAAGAATAATTTCAAACTTTATGGTCATATTTTGCAAGTTGCTAATAGTCCTCCCAGTTAATAGCTGAGGTTAATGTGTATTTTTCAATGGGACAGATTTATTTTCATCAAAGCCAAAGTTCTTTCTTGCTTAGACTGTGAATTCCATAAGGGAATAGTAAGGACTTAAGAAGGAAACATGATGAAATGTTGGTCTTTGCATCCACAAGAGGATTTAAGTCATGAACTCCTGAACTCCTGATCCTCAATTACTTATCCTGGGTGCGGGAAATCTCTTCTACTTTAATGTTTTTATTAATGTGACTTGGAATGAACTCAGGAGTTCTTTTCAAATGTGTTTAAAGCAAATAACTCTGGATTTAAAAATACTAGATCTTTTAATTTGTAATCCTCTTTTTTCTTACATAGTTTCCAACTAAAACCAAACCCAGTTCTTTGGGAGGATTGACTGTTGTTTTACAGGGTATGAGGAAACTTCACAGCAGTGTTCTGAGGCCTGCTGGCCAAATTCATTTGAATATTACCTAATAAATAATATATTTAAGCCACATGTTACACCTTCCTTCTACTTTTTGCACCTTGAAAGCTCAGTTGCTGTGGCTATAGCCAGCCATCCAAGCAAACCACTGGTTTTTAACAGATTTCCTACTAAAAGAAAAAGGGGCTTTTCCCTTATTTTTAATATAGCTTCTATTTTACCAAATCCCATGAAAAATTCATGTTCCTAGATGGCTTTCTGCTGAAATTTTGTTGAGTACCAGGCCTGGTTTCAGACACTGTGCCATGTGTGTTGCTTGAAACTGCTTTTGTTGTTTGAAACCCAGGAAAATTCTGTGTATTCCAGTGTGGGAGAAGCTGGGCAGATGTGTTCATGCAGCTGTGGATTGGCCCCCACTTCAGAGAACTCATTTTCAGGTCTCAGGGTCCAGTTCTGCCTTACAAAAAAGTGAACTCAGGAGGAAGGAAGAAGCCAAATGGCAGTGAGTGCTACAGCAACAGACTCCAGGATCACTGCAAGTTAATTCCTGACCTAGCAAAGCACCCACTTTGAAAAATCTTCTTTTTTCAAATGATAAATCAAGCTGTTGGAAAAGCCAAATACAGTGTTGGTGTGCTGTGGTCCAAGGTCTGCTTTAAGTTAAGGTTACTTAACTTGTCATTCTGGCTGCCTGTGGGATGTTTCATGAAACATTTTAGAATTCACAAAGCATCACACACACTCTGAAGTGAAGTCTCTGTAGGAAAACAAGTGAAGAGAGAAGGGAAAATGGAATTATCAGGTCCTGGGATCTGACCTGATGTGAGTGATGGGTAATCCCACCCTATTGATGGGGTAGCTGTTGCAAGGCAGGCCATGGGATTTATTATTCTGTGGACTGGGAATCTCAAGTTTTTTGTGTCTAGGGTATCAAAAGAACTCTTGGGTTTGGATTCTTTGTTTCATAATATTAATGCAGTAGATTTGCATGTATTTTAGCAAATATCACCGGTCTGAAAGCTATTTTTGTCACCCTTTGGAAATGTGTTTTAACAATTCCCAAAGACTGCTTTAGAAGAAGTTTATATAGGCTTGTCATAACTCACATGTCAGCTAACAACTTAACATCCTTGAAGTCTTTCTTTAATCATTTTTGCATGAAGAACTGAACTTTTGTGAACAGAAATAAGTAGCATTGTTCTCCTCTGAAAAGTTGAATGAGCAGAAGTGTGAGGAGCACTTCCCTGAGAGGCAGCACATCTCTCCCGGAAGGTCAGCATGCTGCTGTCGATACTCAGGGCAGTGGGAAGCTCCTCCTAACTCATTTTCACATTAGTTAATTGAAGTTAATGACACTTTCTGACTTTTTTTCTGAAGCAGAAGCCAAGTGTTGGGCCATTCATGACTGTTCACGTTGTGAGTACAGGAGCACTCATTAAATAGGCAAAACCTGTTCTGTATGTTTTCCTGGCTCATCTCTGTAAGGGCACCTGCTTTATTTACTGGGAGAAGCAGCCCATGGCCTGCAGGCCTGCTGGGGAATTCACTCGTGGCTGCCCTCTGAAGAGGAACCTCCTCACAACCTGCTTGGAGCACTCCAGGACTGGCAGGTTGTTCATCAGGCATCATCTTGGGGGGAATCATTGAGATGAGCCAGGGCTGATTTGGGACTGACTTTACACACCCACTTTCTGCACAAGGTGATGACATGGTAATCCTAGTTACCTGGTGAGGAAAGGTGTTACATGATCTTCCATGCTACAAGCCATTTAAACAATGCTCTGAAGGCTGCTCTGTAGTTCTGAGGCTTCTTCCAGCACTCACCACCCCCATGGATGTGGATTTCACGAGCAGCAATACTCTGATGTGTGTAACACCAGACTGAGAGGAGATTTTATTAGCATAGACACCTCACAGCCTTTAAAAAAAAACCAACCTAATCTTAAATTATCAACTGTTTGTTGTATGTATGGAGTTTGGGGTTCTTTTGGGTGGGGGTTATCCAGTGTAGAGCATCTAAGACTTGTTTCCACATTTTCTGGTATGTGATTTAAATTGGATGTAACACTTTATGTATTGAGCCCAAGATACCCATATATTAATGGCATGGGTGCCAAGTCCAGCATCTGGAAAACAAAATCGAAGTGGTGAGATGAATGCTTGCTTTAAACTGCTTGCCCAAATCCCCAGTGAAGTCCTATGAAACTAGAAGAGGGAATGGTTTTTATGTTCTGTTTTAAAGAAATGTTCAGTTGCTTTAATGACTTCTGCAGTTCACAAACTCATTCACTACAGCTTTGCATGAGAGGAGTCAAGAGTCCTAGAAACAAGTGTCCCTTAGAGTCAAACACATGTTTGTTCCCTAGAGGAAGGCAGTTTTGTTCTCAGCATGAGGAAGGAATCCCACTGGGAAAACCAGTACGTTGTCCTTTAATTGGAGGTTGCATCAGAAAACAGATTCCTGAGGGATGATGGTACAGAGGGAATGAAAGCCACACAGGTATCCTTAGTTGAGAAGCCTGCTTACCTGCTGCACCTTACTGGTTCTTGCTGGGTGTTCTCTTGTTGATGTAAGTCTTTAAAATAAGCTTATGAGATGTGCTAGATTGCCTTACATCAGCCTGACATGAGCCAACAAAAGAGTCTGGATCTGTTCTGTGTTCTCTGCGCACTTGAACATTTAAATTCACATTAAAGGTGGCACGTTGTCCTCCCTGCAGATCAGCACTTGGGGCTGCAGAGAAGATCCTTCAGAAGAGCTCCAAGTTGCAGCAGTCTGGGCATCTGCTAAGGTAGAAGGCAAGGAGCGTAGGCACTTCCACATGATCCCTCCATTGTCACATCTTCCCCTGCTCCCTTCCCAGTTTAATCATGGCTCAGCCTTTATTTCTCTCCAGTCCTGATCTCAAAGCTAAGTCATGTCAGCGTGACTGAAATGTATTCTGTTTCCACTCCTCCACCAGCACAGCATCTGTGGATGCCACAAATTAATTCATTCTCACAGGACCTCTCTGAGATGATATTCAGCACTTAGCAAGAGACGCCTCAGCCTCAGGTCCCTGGTTTGTCTCATTTTTTTCTCCTCTCTTCTTCCTTGGTCTCAGTCTCCTTACAGAAATAGTCTGTCTTTTTCTTTGACCAAGTTCTCAGGTGGCAGACATCACTCCCAACCTAGCTGTCCTCCACAGTTACTGGTTCAAGGTTACCTCTACTCTCTTCAGCTAGTCTGAACTCCCAGTAATTTATCTTTTAGCAGACCCAGCTCCTGGTTTGTGTTCTGACAGCTAACTCCATGATGCCTGAACCTCACAGAGGAGCATATCTCTGTTTTAGACTTTTCTGGTCCCAAATCAAGAGCAACTGCAGTTTGGGGAATCAAGTATTTCTCATGGGTCGAAGCATTCCACCTAGGAAAGGCATTTACCAAGCAGGTGCAACATTTTTCTGCTGCTTGACTCCAAAAAGAAAAGGCCTGGAAAATGGACTTAACTTGGGCAGATTTTCAGCTGGATAGCAGATGGGCCCCAGTATCTTAAAGTTTACACTGCCCTGCAGACCTCCAGATCTTGGCTCAAAGCTTATGGATGCTCAGACTTTGTTATGGGATATTTGTGTTTTTAATAAGATGTCATTAGGATGAAGCAGGCAAAGCAATACCTTCTCCTCTTTGTTCACAAAAATCACCTGGTTGGGCTACATTTTCCAGAAAGTTCAGTCTCCCACCACAGAAGATTTCTGCCCAGCAGCAAACACTTGGCAAAGATACAAGCAGTTGAAAGCAGGGTCTTATAATGGATGTTGTCAGACAACCTTATTATCAGGCCAGCTTGGAAGCACTGCTGCTGCTGATCCAGCTGGAGACCTTCTTTGCCCTGAGGTGCCCAGGTGTTTTCTGCCCCAAGAGCTGGATTTTACTCTAAACCAAGACAATTCCACAACACAAAGGTATTCTGTATAAGAAGAAAGGTGTAAGAAACTCTCACAGTGCAGCTAGCATGGCTTTGACTCTAAAGGTGGAACTAATGTCTGTGTGTCCCTCAGAATTCCAGGCTGCAAATAAATTAATCCAAGTTTACTAATAAGTAGAGAAAAAAACTGCCACAGATCACAGAATCACAGCATGGTGGGGGTTGGAGATCATGGAGACCAACCCCCCTACCAGAGCAGGAGCACCCAGGGCAGCCCACACAGGAACAGATCCAGGTGGAGCTGGAAAGTCTCCAGAGAAGGAGACTCCACAGCCTCTCTGGGCAGCCTGGGACAGGCTCTGTCACCCTCACGGATTTTATTTGCACACAAACACATAATTGGAAAAATAACTGCTTTTCTCTCTAACTTTTTAGCCTGTCAGTGTGATGGTCACCCAGTTACACAGTGACATGGCTTATGCAGCACCTTGGGCTGTTTAATCCATTTGTCCATTTATGGATTTTTTGGGGTTGTTTTTTTTAAAGCACTGGTGAGGTTGATCAACTAAGGAGTGTAAAAAGTTGAGGAGCTGCTTGTAAATATCTGCTTTGAGGCAGTCCCCTGAGATGGTCAGATTGTTTTGTACAGTTTGGTGATGGATGTGTTTCGTGCAGCACTGTTAGGAAGTCTGGATTAAAGAGGAGAGCCTGTATTTGGGTTGAGCTGTCAGCTGCAACTTCTCAGGGATGCTGACAGCTTGCTGAGATCCTCCTGAGTCTAGGAACCACAGTCTGAGCTGTTTTGAGCCAAGAAAGCCAATGGATAACCAAGTACACAACTTACTGTCTGCAGGGAGATTTGTTCTTGGAAAATTCCAGGTGTTTGTCATGGTTTAAAAGCATCATAATCATCAGAAACATGAACCTCATCTTAAATCTGTCAAAGCAGAGGGAAGATCAGGTTTGTTGTTGGAGCAGTGCAGGTTAGATGTAGGGTGATGGGCTTTCTAATGAACTCTTGAGAAGTTCTGTTTTGTTGACATACTCCATAAACTGTTATGGAATTCAGAGTATGCTATGCAAAGGTGTTTGATTTGGGGTAGAATTAGGTGTACTTTAAAATAATAAAAATATATGATTACAGAGACTTTTCAGGTAGATGTTTCCCTGATAAAGAGGTCTATTTAAACTCCACCTGACAGACATATCCAGCTTGCTCCTGAAAACTCTCCAGTGCTAAAGAAGTGGTGCTCTCCTGAATTAACCTGTTCCAGTGATTATTTGATTGTTGTAACTAATCCTTTTCCTGGCATCAGGATGAAACTGTTGCTACAACTTAAATGGGATGTTTCCTGTTCTCCCTGCTTGAATGGATCAGTATCTTCTTTGCAATAGTCTCCTGCATCTTATTTCATATTCTTTCAGGTTCTCTTCTTTGTTAACACAATTCCTTTCTTCACAGGTGAGGGGTTTTGTGCATCCTACAGTCTTTGGACACTGTAGTCCAGTATTGATTGGAGAAAATCCCTTCAGTTCTTATCAGTAATTCCTGTAAAGTGTACTAAAGGAGTCTGGCCTTGACCTGACACTTGACTTTGTCTCTTCCCTGTGGCAAATCTCTATTCACAATCAGAATTAAAACACTGTAGTAGCAGGTGGGGTAGTGACCAATGAATAACAGAAGCACTTTAGTATTACCTAGATGATCCAGTGCAATGTAAACAGTGGTTTGACCTCTTGATGGGGGGGCTCTTAAACTTTGACTAACCTGTTAGAGATATTCTGTGTTCTTCTTACCCACCTGGACAGTGGACTGGAATGAGCAGAGAGCTTGAATTCACATTATCAAGCTTGCACAATGCACTTTATGATGGGTTAGGAAATTTCTAGGAGGAAAATAAAAACCCCTAACGTTTCTGTGATATGGATTCTTATCTGCTTTGCCATATCCAATGAGTTTGGAAAGGCAGCAAGACTTTTCATGTGTTTACTTTCTATTCTTTATCTGATACTAATTCAACATCAGTATTCCTGGCAGTGGAGGGGATCACAGGGAGCTTCTCTTGCCTTTGGTTTAAGTGCATAACTGGACATCAGGCCTGTAATTTTGTCTCTTAAAGGAAGTATTTGTGATTACACAGAAGATTTGGTTAGAGACAGAAGACAAATGGCTAATATGCTGCTGCTGCAGCTTATTGCCTCACTGGAGGTACCCAGCTGGTGTGTGCTGCTTGCAAGTTCATTAACACCCTCCCTGCCCTCACAGGAGCCTCAGCTGCTGGTGATGCCCTTGACCTTGCCCTTCTTCCTGGAACAGTTGGGAGTGAGGACTTTTGCTCTTTTCTGACACGCTCAGAGAGATCAGCGTGTCACGTTTATGGCCTGTGGAGCAGAGCAAGCACTGCAGTGTACTCTGGACTCCTCTGGCTGCCTGCTGAGTGATTGCCTGTGATTGCACGAGCTGGCAGCTTCACACATCACAGCGTGGAAGGAGCTGGAAGGGACCTCTGAAGATCAGCCAGTCCAACCTCCCTGCCACAGCAGGACAAAACTAGAGCAGATCACTCAGAAATGCTTCCAGACAAGTCAGGAAAGTCTCCAGAGGAGACTCCACAACCTCCCTGGGGAGTCTGTCCCAGGCTCTGTCACCCTCACAGTGAAGAAGTTCTTCTCATGCTGAGGTGCAGCTCCCTGTGCTCCAGCTTGAATCCATTGCACAATCCAGGGCACAAGTGACAAGAGGCTGTCCCTGTCTTCTTGACCCCCAGCCCTCATGTATTTATAGACATTAATTAGATCTCTTCTCAGGCTTCTCCTCTCCAGACTAAAAAGCTTGGTTCATGTTTTCAAGCCTTTGCTCCTCCAGACAGCATCAGGTCCTGTCTGATCTTCCAGCTTCAATTGTCCCTGCAGGTGGTTTTATCTGGATTTTCTTGTTCTTTTGGGGCTGTGCCTGCTTTTCCCTAGGGAGCAGATCTATTATTTTTGATACACTGCTAGTTCATGTCAGTACTAAGAAGAAACAAAAAAATCCCCCACCTAATAAGAATCTGAAACCTTCAGTGTTGTTTTCATGTTCTAACTGAAATGGAAATAATCCTTAACAGTGAAGCCACAAAGAGACACTTGGGAGCCTCTCCTTAGCTGCTTCTTGAGACTTCTTAGGAGCTCAGAATTGTTCCAACTGGTGGTACAGAGTTTATTTGGAGGGCTGAAATCCAGAGTTTGCTTTAGATACCAGCCTGGACCATAAATATATAGTTCTGTATATAGGACCTTCAGTAATAAGGCCAGATGTTGAGCTTCTGAAGTGGTCAGCTCTATGTCTTGTAGCTTTGAGATCCCTGAACTGCACTTTCTAGGAAAATATAATGTATGAATTTATACAGGATACTGTAGAGCTCCTGTTTTGGGCTGCAATCAATTAAAAAGTAAAGCCAAATCCAGAACAGGCTGTTTGGAGTTGTACCTTTGAACTTTATTTCAGTTCAGACTGTGTTTGCAGAGTTAATGCTGGTCGTCGGGGGAGTAGCAACCTTTCAAAGGCTTCTGTCCTTGCTTGCTGTAATTCATTTGGAAAATCATGTGGCGTCAGAAGAGCTTATTTCTTTGTTGTTTTCTTTTAATTTGGGGGGAAAACACTAAGCATGTTTTTGTCTGTTTTTAAAAGAAGCTGTAATTTTGTCAAAAATACCACAATGAGGAAATACTGAGTATGTATAATAGGTTTTTAATGTATTCAGCGTATGGTAAATGGGGAGCCTGAAAAGATTTATACAAGGCCATGCTAAATTAGTACAGAAACATGTTAAACTCCTTAAAATGGATAACACTAAAAGTCCTTTCTGGTTATTTTTCCAAACCACAATGAATAACTTGGTGAAAAAAATACTTTGCTTGAACCATAGTCTGAAGTGAAGTAAGTATGCCAGAACTCTAGAGAATGAGTTCCTTTGCAAGCCTTGTAAGTGAAGACTTACTCATTACATAACTTACCTGTTCTTACAACCCCTTAAAATCCACAGAGTTAAATAAATATCAAGGAATGTATGGCAAAATATGCAACTATAATGGATGGATTATTAGAAAACAGCTACTCGTCTGATTTTTCTGTCCCAAAAAGTTAATTTTCAATTGGAAAAAAATATTCTAAGAGGGAATTAAAATGAGTCAGACTTAATTGTTTCACAGTTTTAATATTTAAATATGGGATTGTCATAATACCAAATATTTAAAATCTAAGAAAACACTCATCAAAACTAGGAATAAAGAAATAAAATTGTGTCAGAGTAAAAAAACTTAGTTCTTATTTCTAAGATTCTTTGCATTTGTGAGGTTAAATGACTTTAAACTCTTTTAAGATACATTATGAAGAGGCAGGGTGGGCTCCACAATTATTTTGCTACAGCATCACAATCTAACAGACTTAAAAAGCAACATTAGGATTTTAGGTTTAAATAGTGCCTTTGTGTTTTTCAAGACTTATTTTATTAACAATGTTTTGGGAGAGTATGGAAAGGATTTGCATCTCTTCCTTAGATATTTATTATATTTGTCTTATGATAATGCACTTTATGTAACCCTCCTCTAAACCAAAAATGATGTTTATGCAGGAGAAAAGTGTCCCACCTTCCACCACACCATCCCTTTTTTCAGATGGCTAAGAATAGATTTTGGCAGCTGCTGCTCCTC